>SMDT01000504.1:0-165723 GCA_005392925.1 Aquilaria sinensis | reverse complement strand
CATTTATGCACACTATATGAAGGAAAACGACACTTAATCTTGGTTACCACACAATAGGAATCTTGTTAATTTAGTGACCAGACTGCCTATAATGGACTGTATCATTCAGCCATAGTTTTTAAACCTAGAGACTTATTCAAGGAATTTTTACATCAATAGGACCAAGTTATGGATTTTGAAATTGTTACAAAACACCAAATGAACTTAACTCAGCCAACTTCTGCCTGGTTACAAAATTCTGACCAATGTATTGGATTAGGCTTTGAAACCCATTAGTCTCAGTTGAGTCTCACTATGCTACAAATGTGAGAAATTGGGTCTCCTGCCCTAGCCTCCAAAGTCAACCACGCTCTTCTCTTGATTCCTTGGAGGATGCAAGCTAGCACTGCGAGTGCAAGAGAAATGCATCTGGGGAGTGGTGGAAGTGTGGTGATCCCGAGGGGCTCGTGTGGATACCATAGAGAGCTTGAACACGTCAACTATTCAAATTTTGTGATTCGACTCTACAGTTGGGTAAGAGATCTCAACCGAAAATTAGGTATGAAAATTTTTGAACACCTGGTTTACCCAGTTTCACATGGATCTTGGAGGGTTTCGGTTAAATTCCGTTATGCTTGTTTAGCTCCCGCTGACTATATGAAGCGTACATTCTCTTCTCACCCTTCTCACCTTACTCCCCTCATGGTTGTAGCATGGTGCATGGTTATAGCTCTCAATTGGTTGTACTTGTAAATATGGCCTGCGAGTCATGCCTTCTCTTGTTACTCTCATTGTACATGCTCTTCTCACCTTACTCGGATCATCCAAGGTGGTATGTCCAAGGATCATCCAAGGTAGTATGTCCAAGGAGGTGACAACAAAAGAGCAACCAAGAAAGGAAGAGAAGGAGCTTATGAAGACCCCTTTTCTTTTCTTAGGCTTTTATGATATTCTCATTGGCTTGAGAATATCGCATAGTTTTGGCTATAACCATGTCACGTTTACTTTCTTGTACGCATGAGATGCATGTTTTATATTTGTATGTGATGCATGTATAAGACAACCGAAGATAACAAATTGGTGAGATCAAACGGAAAAAAAATCCCTCAAACAAATATTAAGTCATTAAATGTGATGCCTTCCAAATGTTGGCACTCGTCAAGACTTTGATCAACATTAGGTGGGTTTGCCAAAAGCAAAGCACCTATGTTCATCTTGGTAAGACGCGATGGGATAATAATGATATCAAAATTGCTAACTTTGGGTCCGACTTAACTAAGTCATCCTAATAGGATTAGGGACTTAGAGGCATAGAGTTGGGCTTAAGCTCATGAGATGAGCTTGGACAAGTGTTGTTCACCCAACTATCCAAGAGTTGCATGGGATGCAATTGGCAAGGAGTTGCCTACCTAAATAGCTGTAACTTGAGAGAAAAGCCAAAGCTGACTCAGGTTGTGGTCAAATATGGATCTTGGCCCACTAGAATACCTTAGCGCCGAGGTGTTCTGAAATAATATCGAGGGTTATTATTTTGAGGAAAATAGTGGGAGTATCGTTTAATAAAAGTCCTTATTAAATGAATTAAAATACATGACTCTTACACTGCATATTTACTGTTGTAGATAACCATGGCACAAAACACATCGACACTTTCGTTGCGATCGATCCTTGAGAAGGAAAAACTTAATGGGACCAACTTTCTCAAATGGTACCGAAACTTGAGGATAGTCCTCAAACAAGAGAGAAAGGCTTATGTCCTAGAGTAGCCCATTCCGAATGAGCCTGCTGCCACTGCTCCAAGAGCTGAAAGGGATGCTCACAAGAGGCATTCTGATGATGCTTTGGATGTTGCATGCCTCATGCTTATTACCATGGAATCTGAGCTTCAGAAGCAACATGAGAACATGGGGGCGTTCGATATGATCGAACATCTCAAAATGCTTTTCCAAGAGCAAGCTAGGCATGAGAGGTTTGAGACCTCTAAGGCATTGTTTCAGTGCAAGATGTCTGAGGGAAGTCCCGTGGGTCTTCATGTGCTCAAGATGATTGGGTACATTGAGAATCTTGAGAATTTGGGATTTGCTCTTCAGAAAGAGTTGGCTATTGATGTAGTCTTGCAATCGTTGCCTGAAAGCTACAGTCAATTCATCATGAAGTATAACATGAACGACCTTGACAAGTCCCTCCCTAAATTGCTCAACATGTTGAGAACTGCTGAGCAAAACCTTAAGAAGGATAAGCGCATTTTGATGGTTCAAAAAGGGCAAGGGAAAGGGAAAAGCCAACAAGAAGAAGGATAAAGCTAATGGAAAGTCCAACGCTAATTCTTCTTTAGCTGCACTAAAACCAAAGAGTGGTGTGGCAAAGGAAGGGGAGTGCTTCCATTGTAAGCAACCTGGACACTGGAAGCACAACTGCAAACTCTATCTTGAAGAACTTGCTAAGGAAAAGGGAAGTAAGACTTCCACTTCAGGTATTTTTGTTATAGAGGCTAACTTTTCTACTTCCTCATCTTGGGTATTGGATACTGGATGTGGATCTCACATTTGTGCAAATGTGCAGGATCTAAGTAGAAGTAGAAGTAGAAGATTGGCCCGAGGTGAAGTGGACCTACGTGTTGGAAATGGAGCAAGGGTTGCTGCCTTAGCCGTAGGGACTTATGTTCTCACTTTACCTAGTGGATTAGTTTTAGAATTAGACAACTGCTACTTTGTGCCTACTATTAGTAGAAATTTGATTTCTGTTTCTTGTTTGGACAAGAAAGGTTTTTCATTTATAATAAAGGACAAATGTTGTTCTATTTATTTGAATGAAATCTTTTATGGTAGTGCTCAACTTAGCAATGGGTTGTATGTTCTAGACCTCGAAGATCCAATCTATAATGTGAATACCAAGAAGGTCAGATTAAATGATTCAAACCCGACCTATCTCTGGCACTGTCGCTTGGGCCATATAAATGAGACCCGCATATCCAAGCTCCATAAGGATGGACTCTTGGACTCATTTGATTTTGAATCATATGAGACAAGTGAGTCATGTTTGTTGGGCAAGATGACCAAAGCCCCATTCATAGGGCAAAGTGAAAGGGCTAATGACTTACTAGGACTCATACATAGTGATGTATGTGGCCCTATGTCTACACAAGCTAGAGGAGGTTTCCAATACTTCATTACTTTCACTGATGACTTTAGCAGATATGGCTATGTGTATCTCATGAGACACAAGTCAGAATCCTTTGAAAAGTTCAAAGAATTCAAGAATGAAGTAGAGAATCAACTCGGGAAGAGTATCAAAGTACTTCAATCAGATCGAGGTGGAGAGTACTTGGATCGAGAATTCCTTGACTATCTGAAGGAGTGTGGTATAGTATCACAACTCACTCCACCAGGTACACCTCAATGGAATGGTGTATCTAAAAGGAGAAATCGAACTCTGTTAGACATGGTTCGCTCTATGATGAGTCAAGCTGACCTTCCAAACTCCTTTTGGGGACATGCTCTAGAGACAGCCGCTTTTACACTAAACCGAGTTCCATCTAAATCGGTTCAAAAGACACCATATGAGATATGGAGTGGGAGGCGTCCCAATTTGTCTTTTATGAAGATTTGGGGCTGTGATGCTTATGTGAAATGTCAATCCTCTTACAAACTAGGGCCCAAATCTCAAAAATGCCTTTTTGTTGGGTATCCCAAAGAAACAAAGGGTTACTATTTCTACAATCCTTCTGAGCAAAAAGTGTTTGTTGCTCGAACTGGTGTCTTTTTAGAGAAAGAGTTTATCTCTAAAGAAACTAGTGGGAGGAAAGTAGAACTTGAAGAAATTCAAGAACAACAAGGAGACATCGAACCTGAAATGGAACCTGAACAGACACCATAAGATGTTGTGGTTCAAGAGTCTGTTCCTGTAGCACAGAGCCCACGTAGGTCTGGTAGGATTCGGCGTGAGCCTGAGAGATATGGATTTCTCATGACTCACACTGGTGATGTGATGCTCATGGATCAGGATGAGCCCACAACCTACCAACAAGCTATGTCGGGGCCTGACTCTGAGAAGTGGCTAGTGGCCATGAAATCCGAGATGGAATCCATGTATGAAAACCAAGTATGGACTTTGGTTGACCCACCTGAAGGGGTAAAACCCATAGGGTGCAAATGGGTTTTCAAGAAGAAAACTGACATGGATGGTAATGTGATTACCTTTAAGGGACGATTGGTTGCAAAAGGTTTCAAGCAAATTCATGGTATTGACTATGATGAAACTTTTTCACCAGTTGCTATGCTTAAATCCATCCGAATTTTGTTTGCTATTGCTGCACACTATGATTATGAGATATGGCAAATGGATGTCAAAACTGCATTCCTAAATGGAAAGCTACTTGAGGATGTGTACATGACACAACCTGAGGGTTTTGTCACTCCTGAGAATGCCAATAAAGTGTGCAAGTTGCAAAGGTCCATTTATGGACTGAAGCAAGCTTCTCGAAGTTGGAATCTTCGTTTTGATGAAGCAATCAAAGAGTTTGGTTTTATCAAAAATGAAGATGAACCTTGTGTCTACAAGAAGGTTAGTGGGAGCGCTATTGTCTTCTTGGTGTTGTATGTAGATGACATACTACTCATCGGGAATGACATTCCTGAGCTACAGTCTGTGAAGACTTGGCTAGGGAAATGTTTCTCTATGAAGGACTTGGGTGAAGCAGCCTATGTGTTAGGCATCAGGATCTATAGAGATAGATCTAGAAAGCTTCTTGGCCTAAGTCAAAGTACATATATTGACAAGGTGCTAAAGAGGTTTAGCATGCAAGATTCCAAGAAAGGATTCTTGCCCATGTCACATGGTATCACTCTTTCTAGATCTCAGTGTCCGAGTACACCCGAGGAGAGAGAGCGCATGAGTAAGATTCCATATGCCTCAGCAATTGGATCTATCATGTATGCCATGATATGTACTCATCCTGATGTCTCATATGCCTTGAGCATGATGAGTAGGTACCAATCGAACCCCGGTGAGAGTCACTGGACAGCTGTTAAGAACATCCTTAAGTACTTACGAAGGACTAAGGATGCATTCTTGGTCTTTGGAGGTGAAGATGAGCTCGTTGTAAGGGGTTACACCGATGCAAGCTTCCAATCCGATAAGGATGATTTTAGATCGCAATCTGGTTATGTGTTTTGTATTGGTGGTGGTGCTGTGAGCTGGAAGAGTTCAAAGCAAGAGACAGTAGCTAACTCTACAACAGAATCTGAGTACATTGCCGCCTCTGATGCTACGAAGGAGGCAGTTTGGATCAAGAAGTTCATCACTGAACTTGGAGTGGTTCCAAGCATTGCCGACCCGATAGAGCTCTATTGTGACAACAATGGAGCAATCGCACAGGCTAAGGAACCTCGATCTCACCAGTGATCCAAACACATACTCCGACGCTATCATCTCATCAGGGAGATCATCGAGAGGGGTGATGTAAGGATATGCAGGACTTCGACAGACAGCAACATTGCTGATCCACTGACAAAGCCCCTTACGCAGCAGAAGCATGATAGCCATTCTAGGTCCATCGGTATTAGATACATGGATGATTGGCTTTTAGTGCAAGTGGGAGATTGTTAGTGTTGTGCCCAAAAGGCCAATCATGAGATGATTGTATTTTTTGCACATTGAGTCATGATATTTTATTAAGGCATTAATCCAGCAATTATGTTTGTTGTTTTGTTTCTGCGTAACTTAACAAACATAATTGTAACCCTAGAATAATGATATTCTTAAACGTCCCTGGTCTAGTATTATTGTGGAGCGGGTTGCAATAATACATAACGACTAGCATATGTGGAGACTAATATGAGATATGTAGTCTACATATGGGTACAAGTTGGAGAACTTGTGTACTGGACCGACCCACCATGAGAACACTACATGGATCGTTATATGAGTGTCATAAGTGATTCTCATAGTGATCATGGTATATGTAGTCCTTCGACCTAAGATCATCAAGGTTCCCTACATGTGAGTCACATACTTTGATACTTTCTTTTGTTGCTCGTAATTGAGTGAACTTGAAGGAGGTCATTGGGTATGTCACATATCATGCGGAGGGATTTGTATGATCAAGATGGGATTTGTCCCTCCTATGTAACGGGAGTGATATCTTCAGGCCCCTTGATAGAGTAAGACTTAGAAAAATGCATGGCCATGCTCGGATGAGTTGATATACGATATCAATGTCATCAGTTTAAGTTGGTCTACTCGGTAATCAAGAAACCAAAGATTGGGCTATACGAGAGTGACACATTCCATGTCTCGTGCTTAGTCTTGATATCTTGGACAAAGGGACAATGGCATATATCGGTGATGATCATAAAGGTTTAGTCGAATCATCGACAATCTTGTCACTTGGGTAGCAATGATGTGTTGCTAGACACCGCTCATTGCTTATGATCATAAATGTGATTTATGATCATTGCCAACGTGGTAAGAGCCTATTGGGTCGCACACATAGAGCTATTTGGATCATTAGAGTGCATGGGCTAATAATTTGGGTTTTGGTTTCACAATAATTTCATATTAATAATGGGCCCAATAGTTGAGCCATTATTAAGCCCGAAATTAAAGCCTAATTGGATTAGGGCTTTGAAACCCATTAGGCCTGGAAGTTGAGTCTCACTATAAATACAACTTCTAGTGAGAAATTCGCAGGTCTCCTTGCCCTAGCCTCCCAAAAGGACAGCCACACTCTTCTCTTGCAATTCCTTGGAGGACGCAAGCTAGCACTGCGAGCGCAAGAGAAACGCATCTGCCGGGACTCGGTGGAAGCGTGGTGATCCCGAGAGGCTCGTGTGGATACCATAGAGAGCCTGAACACGTCAACTGTTCAAGTTTTGTGATTCGACTCTACAGTTGAGTGAGAGATCTCAACCAAAAATTAGGTATGAAAATTTTTGAACACCCGGTTTACCCCGTTTCAACTTGGATCCTGGAAGGGTTTCACTTGGATTCTGGAGCGCTTTTGGTTAAATTCCGCTACCCGCTGTTTTTCTTTGGCTAGTCCGAGGACCCAACAATTTGTGGCAATGGTACCATCATAGAGACACTAGGTATTTCAATGGTGCACACTGACCAAACTGAGTTCATATATGTAGATGCATGCAATGCAACTATATGCTATGTACATGTACAAACCATGCTCTGATACCTACTTCTGTTACCCACTCTGGGGTAGTCCAGTTATGGTGCCAAAATTGTGCATTTAAACTCCCAGGATTGTTAATGTTCTGTAGGCCATCACAACACTACCCTTAGTGTGCATACCCAAGTGGCCCTCTTGGGCACTATGTAAACACATGCATATTGGTTCAACCATCACACATGTATTCACATTTCATGCACACTATTTCAGCAAAGAAGGAAAACACTAGCATAAGTCTTAATCTTGGCTACCACATATTAGGCAATCTTGTCTAGTTCCAGTGACCAACCACTGCACCTGTAACTTCCACCAATAAACTGTATCATTCTAGTTGTATACCCCCTTTTTTATTTTTTCCATTACCAAGTAGAGACTTATATCAAACCAATGAATTTTTTTTTACATCAATAGCCCACCTATGGACCAAGTTATGGATTTTTGAAATTGGTTACAAAATTCTGACCAAATGAACTGTAACTCAGCCAACTTTCCAACATCATATCCTTGGCTGCAGGCCTCCAAATTCAGAAATTCAAAATCCCAATTCAATCTCAAGATGTTCTCTAGGCGTCTTGAAAATTTCATATTGAGATTCATTCTACAAAGGGCTATATTCTACTTTAGGTATAGGGTCAAAATTTTAGTCACTTTGTGACCATTTTGCGCATACAATTTTTCCAAACCATGCAAACACTTCATTCAAAAGGGGAAAGCCCTCCAAGGCTATCCCATATATATCTATTACACATAGGAATTACATTCCCTTTCTTTTAACAACTTTATGTGGGCAAAACGGAATTTACAAGTAAGCAGCCCATCATTCACATTAGGCAACTTTGCACCACATCACTTACATAGCCAAGACATTACTCAAATGTTCACATACTTGTCACATTTTGTTGGGTTTCGGAAGCCAAACAGCATAGCGGAATTTAACTGAAACCCTCCAGGATCCAAGTGAAACGGGGTAAACCGGGTGTTCGAAAATTTTCATACCTAATTTTCGGTTGAGATCTCTCACTCAACTGTAGAGTCGAATCACAAAACCTGAACAGTTGACGTGTTCAGGCTCTCTATGGTATCCACACGAGCCTCTCAGGATCACCACCCTTCCACCATGTCCCGGTAGATGCGTTTCTCTTGCGCTCGTAGTGCTAGCTTGCGTCCTCCAAGGAATTGCAAAAGAAGAGTGCAGTTGTCCTTTTTGGGAGGCTAGGGCAAGGAGACCTACGAATTTCTCACTTACAAGTTGTATTTATAGTGAGACTCAACTTCCAGGCCTAATGGGTTTCAAAGCCCTAATCCAATTAGGATTTAATTTCGGGCTTAATAATGGCTCAACTCTTGGGCCCATTATTAATACGAAATTAAAGTGAAACCATAACCCAAATAATTAGCCCATGCACTCTAATGATCCAAATAGCTCTATGTGTGCGACCCAATAGGCTCTTACCACGTTGGCAATGATCATAAATCACATTTATGATCATAAGCAATGAGCGGTGTCTAGCAACACATCATTGCTGCCCAAGTGACAAGATTGTCGGTGATTCGACTAAACCTTTATGATCATCATCGATATATGCCATTGTCCCTTTGTCCAAGATATCAAGACTAAGCACAAGACATGGAATGTGTCACTCTCGTATAGCCCAATCTTTGGTTTCTTGATTACCGAGTAGACCAACTTAAACTGATGACATTGATATCGTATATCAACTCATCTGAGCATGGCCATGCATTTTTCTAAGTCTTACTCTATCAAGGGGCCCGAAGATATCACTCCCATTACATAGGAGGGACAAATCCCATCTTGATCATACAAATCCCTTGGCATGATATATGACATACCCAATGACCTCCTTCAAGTTCACTCAGTTACGAGCAACAAAGGAAAGTATCAAAGTATGTGACTTACATGTAGGGAACCTTGATGATCTTAGGTCGAAGGACTACATATACCATGATCACTATGAGAATCACTTATGACACTCATATAACGATCCATGTAGTGTTCTCATGGTGGGTCGGTCCAGTACACAAGTTCTCCAACTTGTACCCATATGTAGACTACATATCTCATATTAGTCTCCACATATGCTAGTCATTATGTATTTTTGCAACCCGCTCCACAATAATACTAGACTAGGGACATTTAAGAATATCATTATTCTAGGGTTACAATTATGTTTATTACGTTATGCAGAAACAAAACAACAAACAAAATTGTTGGATTTATGCCTAAATAAAATATGATGACTCAATGTGCAAAAATACAATCATCTCATGATTAGCTTTTGGGCACAACACTAACAAATTTTACATACACTACATGTACAAGCATACATGCACTACATAATGGTCTTAACTCAACTAAATATACACCCTATGTTACAGGAGTGCCTGAGACACAATGGACTCCAGAACAGGATGCTGGACAGCTGCTGCACAACACAATAAGTACCACCATTAAAAATACCGAATGTGCTCCTAAAGTAGCCAAAATTTCCAAATCATAACTAGACATATGGAAGTTCATGTAACTAAAATTTCCGATTAAAAATCAAATCAGAAAGCTTAGTTTGAATGTGATCTTTCAGCTGGACCTGACAGGACAGAATTTAGTGGAGTAAGTTTCATTGAGAAACTTAGTATGGGTAGCACTTGGATTCAATAGGCAATGTAACCATCATTAAAACCTGAATTTAAAGAAACTAAAACATGAAAACCAAAATGCATATATACAAGATATAGCAACCAAATGCAGCAGCCAAACACAAACAACAAACACATTAAATGTGGCAGTAACATATACCATAGGTTAGTCCATAACACACATAATAAACATAACCAAATCACTATGGTAGCCCTCCTCAAGCTAATGCTTGGTCTTAGGAGGATTATAATGTAGTTAGAACTAACTTTAGGCTCTAGAAAGCCTCATTTCACTGCCATCTTTGTGCACTTCACACTAGGTCACAAAACCTCCAATAAGTGCACTCCCCTCACTAAGCTTGGTTCATCAAGCTCATGGCTCTCTTCCAAGCTTAGACCTAGCTCCATGGATGTTTGAAAATTGTAGAAAACAGTCCATGAGAGCAAGAGAACCCTTACCAAAGTGGGTAGGCTGAAAATTAAGCTTGATCCTTGAAGTATCCAAGAAATAGCTCTAGTTTGCTTCCAATTGCTTCCTTTTGCCTTCAATTTCAATCAATTACAAGTTTGAAGGTGTGGTGGTCACAGAGGAAGTATGGAAGTGTTCTTGGGCTGGGGGAGGACCAAAATGAGAAAGGGATAAGTGATTTGGCCACTTAAATGGCCTTAACTGAGCTTAAGGGCACGAAACACACTTAACAAGCTTAACGTTGCTTTGTGTCATTTTCATTCTCACTAATTATGGTTTCTTTGTCTTAAAATCATTGGTACACATGTGCCCCAAATTTTGGACTAATTATCAAGCCTTAGCTGCCTTACCCATGGTGGGATAACCCCACAATTCCACCCTTAGACATAAGTCAAAGGCTTGAACACCTTAAGGTTTACACTAGGACATTTAGGTCCTTATTGCCTTTAGTGTTTCCTTTGTCCAAACTTGTCTTCCATGAGTAATTTGGTCCTCCAATAGCACTTCCATACCATTTATATCCTTCCCATAACTATCCAAGTCTCTTTCCTGTGAGTTTTGCAATTGAGTACCCGAATTTCCAAAACGTTACAAAAAAAAGTCCATAGGTTGCTTGACAAACAGGCAATCTTTTAGGATTTTCTTGGGGGCCAAGTTACCAATTTGGAACACTTTTAAGGAGGTGTTGATTATACCTTTTACCCCTCCCGGCACTTCAATCACTATGGTGAGCATTACACAATATAATGGTTTTTAGCCATTATGACACACTTGTAATTCTCCCATTTTGTGAAGTTGTAACAATCCTCGCCCCCCTAAAAATTTTGGTCCTCCAAAATAGCCTTTAGCTTCTTGTATTCTTCAGGATACCTTTCCATAAGGTCTTTTTCAGTTTCCCAGGTTGTTTCTCTTTCAGAGTGGTGCGACCACTGAACTTTAACCATGGGAATATGTTTGTTTCTTAACGTTCTAGTATACTTGGCTAAGATAGCTATAGGTTTGTCTTCATATGTCAAGTTAGGTTCCAACTGTATGTCTTCCACTACAATAGCATGCTTTGTGTCCAATAGACAGTTCTTAAGCATACTTATGTGAAAAACATTATGAACACTTGACATGCTTGGCGGTAGACCTAACCAGTATGCTACCTTGCCAACTCTGTCGAAGATTTGATAAGGACCTATGTATCTTGGAGCTAACTTGGTTCTTCTGCCAAATCTGACAGTCCTTGAAGTATAGTAATCCTTGCTTGTAGGCAATGGATTGATACAAGAAACCTTTTTCCTCTCCTGATATGCTTAATAGTCTTTGGTCTTTCCCACTCTTGCACTGCCTTGACCCTTCCAGGGTCTTCCTTAAGGCCTTGTGCATCTATGATGCATCCTAGGAAAGACTTTTCTTTTATCCAAAATTGGCACTTGGATAACTTGGCATAAGGCCGATGTTCCAATAAAGTCTTTAAGATAATTTTCAGATGATGTTTATGTTCATTTTCATGTTCCAAACTTGTCTTCCATGAGTAATTTCATCCTCCAATAGCACTTCCATACCATTTATATCCTTCCCATAACTCTCCAAGTCTCTTTCTTGAGAGTTTTGCAATTGAGTACCCAAATTTTCAACACCTTACAAAAATGTCCCTAGGTTGCTTGACAAACAAGCAATCTTTTAGGATTTTCTTGGGGGCCAAGTTACCAATTTGGAACACTTTTAAGGAGGTGTTGATTATGCCTTTTACCCCCCACCACACTTCAATCACTTTGGTGAGAATTACACAATATAATTGTTTTTAGCCATTATGACACACTTGTAATTATCCCATTTTGTGCGGTGGTAACAATACATTTTACTAACGCCAGGGTGAATGTTCAAAGTACTACTATGTGCCTCATGTATGACTTGCAGCCTAATTCCTTCCACATTTGGTAGATAGAGATGATGTCTGCGGTGTAGTATTCTATTTTTGTACTAGAATTCCCTCTTCACAGTATTAAACTTCACTTTTCCTGAAAATTTCTTCAACAATGGATCTTTCATTTGAGCATCTTTAACTTTGGCTAACCAAGCTGATTGTATTTCTAGAACGTAGACTAGGGATTTCTTATGGTTTTGACAAAATTCATAGAAAGCTATGAACACAATCCCCTATAGCACATTCTGAGGAATTTGTAGCCTGATCCTTATATAAAATCACTCCCGTGCACTTTCGGCTCAATACATTTGCTACTATATTCCCCTTCCATGCACAGTACTCTATGGAACAGTCATAATCTTTTATGTATTCAATCCACCAATGTTGCCTGATGTTTAAATCCTTCTGTGTGAACAAGTCTTTCAAACTCTTATGATCGATAAAGATCCTGAATGACCTCCCCACCAAGTAATGCCTCCACAGCTTGAGTACAAGAATTACCGCTGCTAGCTCAAGATTGTAAATGGGGTAGTTCAACTCATTAGGCCTTAACTATCTTGAACCATAGGTGATCACTTGACTCTCCTACATCAATACACATCCTAAACCAAAACATAATGCATTAGTATATACCATAAAACACTTGTTCATATTTGGTAGAATGAGTATCGATGCACTAGTCAATCTTTTCTTCAACTCCATGTAAGCTTCCTCACACTTCGGTGTCCATTCAAACTTCTGAGTTTTCTTGGTCAAGGCCGTTATTAGTGTAGCTATCATAGAGAATTTCTCTATGAATTGCTTGTAGTAGCCTACCAAGCCCAAAAAACTCCTTACTTCAGTAATTGTAGTCGGCATATTCCACTCAACTACTGCCTAAACCATTTCAAGATTAACTGACAAACCCTGAGTGCTGTTGATGTGCTCTAAAAATTGAATCCTTTCAGACCAAAACTCGCACTTTGACAACTCCCTTACCTCAACCCCAAGTAACAGGCAAGAATTATGCAACTCTTTCTTAAAAACTCAAGTTCTACAAAGCTTCACCTAGTTCCAAGCAAATATGGGCACAAAACATCAAGTTACTAACTTCTAACCAAAACCAAGCTCGCTATCAACTAATAAACATGAAATCAATGAAGAACACATTAATTACCTTGTATCAAAAATAGGGGATAGAAGGAAACAAGCTTCCAAGCTCTAAAACCATCATTCTATGCTTGAAACAAGCTTGCAATGGCCTATATGCTTATGGTGGCTCCTCTTTTCACTAAAAACTTTTGATTTTGAGCTCCAATGGATGAAGAAATGATGGTGTGAATGATGAACTCGGGTTATCGCCACCATCCCCCACTTTACCATCTTATAAATCGAGTTAAAAACCCAAGCCATGTAAGTATTAGACGTGGAACACTTAAACCCTTTTCTTTTGGTAACCTTAGTTATTCTTGGTCAATTTTTGTTTATTTCAACTAATTTTGGGTTAAACTTAAAAGTTAGGTAATAAAAACTCATTTCAACTATTGAGTCCTTACCCCACTCGTTGGGATGCAAAATTACTGTTTTGCCCCCAAACCTCATTTGGTGTCTTGAGCTCCTTGGAACTTAGTGAACTTTGCAAAACTTTCCTATTCTTGCCATGTAAACTTGAACTGAGGTTCCAAACTAGATTTAGAGCACTTTACCTTCCTCAGGCATGCTTCCCACTAAGAGGGCCACAAGTGATGGCAACAAATTTAAGAGTATTTAGTGCCCAAGGTTAATACTAACTAGTGTTAAAATCCTCCTAAGACCAAGAATTAGCTTGGAGAGAGCTACCATAGTGATTTATTAATGTTTATTGCATGTTTTACAGACTAACCTATAGTTTATGTTGCTGCTGCATTTCATGTGTTTGTTGCTTGTGAATGGCTACTACATTTGTTTGCTATATCTTGTATACATGCGTTGTGGTTTTGTCTTTTTGTGTCTTTGGATACAGGTATTGATGATGGTTATGTTGCCTTTTGAATCCAAGTGTTACACTTACTAATTTTCTCAAAGAAACTTATTCCCCTCAATTCTGTCATTTCAACGCCAGCAGAAAGATCACATTCAAACTGACCTTTTTTAATTGTGTTTTGACCTAAAATTTCAGGTACATGTGTCTAGTTGTGATCTGGAAAGTTTCATTTTTTTATGAGCATATTTGGTATTTTAGTGATGGTGTTTATTGTGTTATACAGTAGCTATCCAGCATCATATTTTTTTAGTCCATTGTGTCTCAGGCACTCCTATAACTTAGGGTGCATATTTAGCTGAGTTAAGACCATTTTCTAGTGCATGTATGCATGTACATGTAGTGTACGCAAAATGAGAAAAGTATGTGAACATTTGATTAATGTTTTGACTAAGTATGTGATGTGGTGCAAAGCTGCCTAAGTGTGAATGATAGGCTGCTTACTTGTAAATTCTATTTTGGCCACATAAAGTTGCTAGATGCTAGAGAATGTATTTTGAATGTGTGTTAGACATATATGGGGTAGGCTTTGAAGGCTTTTTCCTTGTGAATGAAGTGTTTGCACATTTAGGAAATTTTTTAGGGGTAAAATGCTCACAAAGTGAACAGAATTTTGACTTTGTACTTAAAGTTCTATATCTCCCTGTATAGAAGGAATCTTGGTATGAAATTTTGACCACACATAGAACACATCTAGAGATTGAACTAGGATTTTGAATTTCAGAATTTGGAGCCCTATAACCAAAGATATCATGTTATGAATTTGGCTATGTTACTTTTCATTTTGTCAGAATTTTGTAACCAACTTAAAAAATTAATAACTTGGTCCAGAGGTGGGCTTTTGCTGTCAAACAAATTCCTTGGATTGCTCTAATTGCTTACTTCATAATAAAGTAATGAAAATAGGGGGTTATGTGGATAGATTAATAGAGTTTATTGGAGGAAGTTTGGGTGCAATGGCTAGAAACTTTTGAACATAGCAAGAATGCCCAATGTGTGGAAGCCAAAACTAAGACTTGTGCTAATATTTTCCTTCATAGTTGGCACAGTGTACATAAATGTAAATATCTGTGTTATGGTTAGACCAATATGCATGTATTTACATAGTGCTCAAGAGTGTCACTTGAGTATGTACACTAGGGGCGTTGTTCTGATGACCTACAAGACTCACCAACCTGGGAGTTTAAATGCACAGTTTTTGCACCATAATTGGATTAGCCCATAATGGGTAACAAAACATCCTGATCAGCCTTAATCATGATTTATGTCATTTTCTTTGCCCATAATCATGATTTTTTTTCCTAAACTTATTGGCCCATATTTTGCCCACCTTTTTGACAATTTATCAAGCCATAACTACCTCCCCAAGGTGGCATAACCCCACAATTCAACTGTTTGAATTAAGTCAAAAGCTTGAACACCTTAAGGTTTACACTAATACATTTAGGCTTTTAATGCCCTTAGTGTTTCCTTTGTCCAAACTTGTCTTCAATGAGCAAGTTGGTCCTCCAATAACACTTCCATACCATTCATATCCTTTCCATAACTCTCTAAGGCTCTTTCTTGAGAGTTTTGCAATTGAGTACCCAAATTTCCAAAAGCTTAGAAAAAGCTCCATAGGTTACTTGAAAATAAGCAATCCTTAAGGCTTTTCTTGGGGGCAAAGTTACCAACTTAGAGCGCTTTTAAAGATGTGTTCATTACACCTTTTACCCTTCATACTTCAATTACTATGAAGAGAATTAAACAATATAATCATTTTTTACCATTATGCCACACCTGTAATTCTCCCATTTTTGTTAGGTTGTAACACTAGTTGCGAATGTTTTCATTCCGTTCTAAACAAGTTGTGAATGTTTTCATTCGAAATAATTTGTGCATGTTTCTATTCCAAATAGTTGTGAATGTTTCCATTCTATTCTAAACTAGTTGTGAATGTTTCTAACTCAAACTAGTTGCAAATGTTTATATTCAAAACTAGTTTTGATTGTTTCCATTCCATTCCAAACAAGTTGTGAATGTTTCTATTCCTATTCCAAACTTGTTCTGATTGTTCCTATTCGATTCTAAACACGTTGTGAATGTAGTGTATTCCAAACTAGTTACGAAGGTTTTCATTCCATTCTAAACTAGTTGTGAATATTTTAATTCCATTCTAAACAAGTTCTAAATGTTTCTCATCCAAACTGGGTGTGGATGTTTAGATTTCAATCTAAAGAAGTTGTTAATGTTTCCATTCCATTCTATTCAAAACAAGTTGTGAATGATTCCATTCCATTCCAAATAAGTTATGAATGTTTCCATTCCATTCTAAACAAGATGTGATTGTTTCTATTGCAAACAACTTGTGTTTGTTTCCATTCTAAACATGTTGTGAATGTTTCCATTATAAAGAGGTTGTGATGCTTCGATTCCAAACAATTGTGAATGTTTCCATTACATTCTATTCAAAATTTGTTGTGAATCCTACAATTCCATTCTAAACAAGTTGCGTATGTTTTTACTCTAAACTTGTTGTGAATGTTTCTATTCCAAACTAGTTATAAATGTTTCCATTCCATTATGAACAAGTTGTGGATGTTTCTATTCCAAACAAGTTGTCAATGTTTCCACTCCATTCTAAATAAGTTGTAAAGGTTTATATTTTGAACTAGTTGTGAATATTTCTATTCCATTCTAAATTACTTATGAATGTTTCTATTCAAAACTAGTTGTGAATGTTTCCAAATAAGTTGTGAATGTTTCCATTCCAAACTAAACTAGTTTGGAATAGAAACATTCACATCTTGTTTGGAATAGAAACATTCATAACTATTTTAGAATAGAAACATTAACAACTTGATTGGAAAAGAAACATCCACAACTTTTTTGGAATAAAAACATTCACAAGTTGTTTAGAATGCAATGGAAACATTCATAACCTGTTTGGAATAGAAACATTCACAAGTTTTGGTTGTTTTGAATGGAATAGAAATGATCACAACTGGTTTAGAATAAAAACCTTTACAACTTTTTTTGGATAAAAAAGTCCTAACTTGTTTAAAATAGAATCATTTACAACTAGTTTAGATGGGAACAATCACAACTAGTTTTGAATAGAAACACTTACAATTAGTTTAGAATGGAAACATTACAAACAAGTTTGGAATAGAAAGATTCACAACTTTTTTAGAATGAAATGAAAGTGTTCATAACAAGTTTAGGAAAGAAACATTCAAAACTAGTTTGGAATGGAATGGAAATATTCACAATTTGTTTAGAATGGAATGGAAACTTTCACAACTTGTTTGGACTAAAATGGAAACATTAACAACTGGTATGGAATAAAAACATCATAACTAGTTTCGAATGGAAACTTTCCTAACTAAATTTGTTTATAATGGAATGAAAATATTCACCGTAACTTTACAACAGAAACATTCACAACTTGTTTAGAACTCAAACATTTACAATTTATTTGGAATAGAAACATTCATAACTAGATTAGAATGGGAAAATTCATAACTAGTTTAGAATGGAATGGAATCATTCACAACTACTTTGGAATAAAAATATTCACAACTGGTTTGGAATGGAATGGAAACATTCACAGCAAGTTCGGAATGTAAACATTTAAACTTGTTTAAAATGCAATGGGAACGTTTACAACCAGTTTAGAATAGAAACATTCACAACTAGTTAAAAATGGAATGGAAACATTCATAACTAGTTTGGAATAGAGACATTCACGACTAGTTTAGAATAGATTGGAAACATTCACAACTTGTTTCAGATGGATTGGGGACGGGTACAACCTATTTGCAATAGAAACATTCACAACTTGATTAGAATGGAATAGAAACAGTCACAACTAGTTTGGAATATAAACATTCACAACTTCTTTGGAATGCAATAGAAACATTCACAACTAGTTTAGAATAAAAACACTCATAACTTCTTTAGAATGGAATGGAAACATGCAAAACTAGTTTGAAATATAAATAGTTACAACTTGATTAGAGTAGAATGGAAACATTCACAATTGGCTAGAAATAGAAACATTCAAAAGTAGTTTGGAATGAAAACATTGACAACTACTTTGGAATAGAAACATTAACAACTTGTTTAAAATGGAATGGAAACATTCACAACTATTTTAGAATAGAAACATTCATAGCTTGCTTAAAATGGACTGGAGACTTGCAAAACTACTTTGGCATAGAAATACTCACTTGATTAGAACAGAATGGAAACACTGACAACGAGTTTGAAATTGAAGCATTTACAACTAGTTTGTAATGGAATCATTCACAACTTGTTTGGAATTCAAAACTTGTGTAGAATGTAATTGGAACATTCGTATTTACTTTAGAATAGAAAGATTCACAACTTGTTTAGAATGGAATGGAAACAATCACAACTAGTTTGCAATGGAAATGTCAACAACTAGGTTAGAATGTTTCTATTCCAAACTAGTTGTGAATCTTTCCATTCCATTCTAAACAAGTTGTGAATCTTTCTATTCCAAACTAGTTGAGAATGTTTCTATTCATTCCAAATAAGTTATGAATGTCTCCATTCCAAACAAGTTGTGAATGTTTCTATTCCAAGCAAGTTATGAATGGTTGCATTCCAAACTAGTTATGCATGTTTACATTCCATTCTAAACTAAGATTGAATGTTTGTGTCCTAAACAAGTTGTGAATGTTTCTAATCCTATTCCAAACTAGTTGTAAATGTTTCTAATCCTATTCCAAACTAGTTGTAAATGTTTCTAATCCTATTCCAAACTAGTTGTGAATGATCCATTCCATTCCAAACAATTTGTGAATGTTTTTATTCCAAAGTAGTTTTGAATGTTCCCATTCCATTCTAAAGTAGTTGTTAATGTTTCCATTCCATTCAGAACAAGGTGTGAATGTTTCTTTTCCAAAGTAGTTGTGAATGTTTCCATCCCATTCTATTCCAAACAAATTGTGATTGTTTCCATAGTTGTGAGTGTTTCCTTCCCACTCTCAACAAGTTGTGAATGTTTCCATTTCATTCCAAACTAGTTGTGAATGTTTCCATTTCATTCCAAACTTGTTGTGAATGTTTCCATTTCATTCCAAACAAGTTGTGAATGTTTCCATTCATTCCAAACAAGTTGTGAATGTTTCCATTTCCAAAACTAGTTGTGAATGTTTCCATTCCATTCTAAACTAGTTGTGAAGATTTTTATTCCAAACAAGTTGAGAATGTTTCAATTATGAAGTTGTTGTGAATGTTTCCATTTCATTCTAAACAAGTTGTGAATGTTTCCATTCCAAACTATTCCAAACAAGTTATGATTTCATTCCAAACTAGTTGTGAATGTTTCCATTCCATTCCAAACAAGTTGTGAATGTTTCCATTCATTCCAAACTAGTTGTGAATGTTTCCATTTCATTCCAAACTAAGTTGTGAATGTTTCCATTTCATTCCAAACTAGTTGTGAATGTTTCCATTTCATTCCAAACTAGTTGTGAATGTTTCCATTCCATTCCAAACAAGTTGTGAATGTTTCCATTTCATTCCAAACAAGTTGTGAATGTTTCCATTTCATTCCAAACTAGTTGTGAATGTTTCCATTTCATTCCAAACTAGTTGTGAATGTTTCCATTTCATTGTAAACTAGTTGTGAATGTTTCCATTTCATTCCAAACTAGTTGTGAATGTTTCTATTCCAAACAAGTTGTGAATGTTTCTATTCCAAACTAGTTGTGAATGTTTCCATTTCATTCCAAACAAGTTGTGAATGTTTCCATTTCATTCAAAACAAGTTGTGAATGTTTCCATTTCATTCCAAACAAGTTGTGAATGTTTCCATTTCATTCCAACTAGTTGTGAATGTTTCCATTCCAAAAACTAGTTGTGAATGTTTCCATTTCATTCCAAACAAGTTGTGAATGTTTCCATTTCATTCCAAACTAGTTGTGAATGTTTCCATTTCATTCCAAACAAGTTGTGAATGTTTCCATTTCATTCCAAACAAGTTGTGAATGTTTCCATTTCATTCCAAACTAGTTGTGAATGTTTCCATTCCATTCCAAACAAGTTTGTGAATGTTTCCATTTCATTCCAAACTAGTTGTGAATGTTTCCATTTCATTCCAAACTTAGTTGTGAATGTTTCCATTTCATTCCAAACTAGTTGTGAATGTTTCCATTTCATTCCAAACAAGTTGTGAATGTTTCCATTTCATTCCAAACAAGTTGTGAATGTTTCCAATTCATTCCAAAACTTGTTGTGAATGTTTCCATTTCATTCAAAACAAGTTGTGAATGTTTCTATTCCAAACTAGTTGTGAATGTTTCCATTTCATTCCAAACAAGTTGTGAATGTTTCCATTTCATTCCAAACAAGTTGTGAATGTTTCCATTTCATTCCAAACAAGTTGTGAATGTTTCCATTTCATTCCAAACTAGTTGTGAATGTTTCCATTTCATTAAAAACAAGTTGTGAATGTTTCCATTTCATTCCAAACAAGTTGTGAATGTTTCCATTTCATTCCAAAAAGTTGTGAATGTTTCCATTTCATTCCAAACAAGTTGTGAATGTTTCCATATCATTCCAAACAAGTTGTGAATGTTTCCATTTCATTCCAAACAAGTTGTGAATGTTTCCATTTCATTCCAAACTAGTTGTGAATGTTTCCATTTCTTTCCAAACTAGTTGTGAATGTTTCCATTTCATTCAAAAGTGTTATAAATGTTTCATTCCAAACAAACTAGTTGTGAATGTTTCCATTTCATTCCAAACAAGTTGTGAATGTTTCCATTTCAAAAACTAGTTATGAATGTTTTCATTCCAAACTAGTTGTGAATGTTTCCATTTCATTCCAAACTTAGTTGTGAATGTTTCCATTTCATTCCAAACAAGTTGTGAATGTTTCCATTTCATTCCAAACTAGTTGTGAATGTTTCCATTTCATTCCAAACAAGTTGTGAATGTTTCCATTTCATTCCAAACAAGTTGTGAATGTTTCCATTTCATTCCAAACAAGTTGTGAATGTTTCCATTTCATTCCAAACTAGTTGTGTGATGTTTCCATTTCATTCCAAACTAGTTGTGAATGTTTCCATTTCATTCCAAACTAGTTGTGAATGTTTCCATTTCATTCTAAACAAGTTGTGAATGTTTCCATTTCATTCCAAACAAGTTGTGAATGTTTCCATTTCATTCCAAACTAGTTGTGAATGTTTCCATTTCATTCCAAACTAGTTGTGAATGTTTCCATTTCATTCCAAACAAGTTGTGAATGTTTCCATTTCATTCCAAACTAGTTGTGAATGTTTCCATTTCATTCCAAACAAGTTGTGAATGTTTCCATTTCATTCCAAACAAGTTGTGAATGTTTCCATTTCATTCCAAACTAGTTGTGAATGTTTCCATTTCATTCCAAACTAGTTGTGAATGTTTCCATTTCATTCCAAACTAGTTGTGAATGTTTCCATTTCATTCCAAACAAGTTGTGAATGTTTCCAATCATTTCCAAACAAGTTGTGAATGTTTCCATTTCATTCCAAACAAGTTGTGAATGTTTCCATTTCATTCCAAACTAGTTGTGAATGTTCCATTTCATTCCAAACTAGTTGTGAATGTTTCCATTTCATTCCAAACAAGTTGTGAATGTTTCCATTTCATTCCAAACTAGTTGTGAATGTTTCCATTCATTCAAAACTAGTTGTGAATGTTTCCATTTCTTTCCAAACTAGTTGTGAATGTTTCCATTTCATTCCAAACAAGTTGTGAATGTCCATTTCATTCCAAACAAGTTGTGAATGTTTCCATTTCATTCCAAACTAGTTGTGAATGTTTCCATTTCATTCCAAACAAGTTGTGAATGTTTCCATTCCAACTAGTTGTGAATGTTTCCATTTCATTCCAAACAAGTTGTGAATGTTTCCATTTCATTCCAAACTTGTTGTGAATGTTTCCATTTCATTCAAAACAAGTTGTGAATGTTTCCATTTCATTCCAAACAAGTTGTGAATGTTTCCATTTCATTCCAAACAAGTTGTGAATGTTTCCATTTCATTCCAAACTAGTTGTGAATGTTTCCATTTCATTCCAAACTAGTTGTGAATGTTTCCATTCCATTCCAAACTAGTTGTGAATGTTTCCATTCCAAACAAGTTGTGAATGTTTCATTTCATTCTAAACAAGTTGTGAATGTTTCTATTCCAAACAAGTTGTGAATGTTTCCATTTCATTCTAAACTAGTTGTGAATGTTTCTATTCATTCCAAACTAGTTGTGAATGTTTCCATTCCTATTCCAAATAGTTTGTGAATGTTCCATAAGCCCAAACTAGTTGTGAATGTTTCCATTTCATTCCAAACTAGTTGTGAATGTTTCCATTTCATTCTAAACTAGTTGTGAATGTTTCTATTTCATTCCAAACAAGTTGTGAATGTTTCCATTTCATTCCATACAAGTTGTGAATGTTTCCATTCCAAACAAGTTGTGAATGTTTCCATTTCATTCTAAACAAGTTGTGAATGTTTCCATTCCAAACTAGTTGTGAATGTTTCCATTTCATTCCAAACTAGTTGTGACTATTTCCATTGAAAACAATTAGTAAATGTTTCTATTCCAAACTAGTTGTGAATGTTTCTCGTGTAAACTATTTGTGAATGTTTCTATTCCAAACAAGTTGTGGATGTTTCCATTGCATTCAAAACAATTTATGAATATTTATATTCCAAAGTAGTTGTCAACATTTCCGTTTCATTCTAAACTAGTTGTGATTGTTTCTATTCCAAAATACTTCTGAATGTTTCCATTCCATTCTAAAGAAGTTGTCAATGTTACTATTTGAAACAAGTTATGAATGTTTCTATTCTGAACTAGATGTTAATGTATCGAATCTATTCTAAATAATTTACGAATGTTTCTATTTCTAATTAGTTATAAATGTTTCCATTCCATTAAAAAAAATGTGAATGCCTTTTTTACGAACTAGATATGAATGTTTCCAGTCAATTCTTAACAAGTTATGAATGTTTATTTTCCAAACTAGTTGTGAATTTTTTTATTCAAAATTAATTGTGAATGTTTCCATTCTATTCTAAACAAGTTGTAAATATTTCTATTCAAAACTAGTTGTGAATGTTTGGGTTCTGTTCTAAACTAGTTGTTAATGTTTCTATTCCAAACTAGTTGTGAATGTTTCCATTCCATTTTAAATCAGTTGTGAATGTTTCTATTCTAAACATGTTGTGAATGTTTCTCTTCTAAACTAGTTGTGAATGTTTCTATTCTAAACTAGTTGTGAATGTTTTCAGTCTAAACTAGTTGTAGGTTTTTTTTTTCCAAACTTATTGTGCATGTATACATTCCACTATATAGAAGTTGTGAATGTTGCTTTTCCAAACCTATGGTGATTGTTTCTACTCCGAACAAGTTGTGAATGTTTCTATTACAAATAGGTTATGAATGTTTGCAGTAGAATCATTCATAACTAGATTAGAATAGAATCATTCACAACTTGTTTGGAATAGAAACATTGATTACTAGTTTAGGATGAATTGGAAACATTCACAACTTGTTTAGAATAGAAACACTCGTAAGTAGTTTAGAATGGAATGGAAAAATTCACTACTAGTTTTAATAGAAACATTCATGAGAAGTTTAGAATGAAATGAAAGCATTCACAACTAGTTTGGATTGGAAATGTTCACAACATGTTTTGAGCAGAAACATTCATAGCTGAGCTTTCTTGGTCAGTTGAGTAGGAACTAAGGCAATGATGGGGAATTTTGGCACAAATCTCCTATAGTATCCTGCCAATCCTAGAAACCTTATATCCTCTTTTACATTCTTATGTCTTTCGCTTTCTTGCATAGCCTTGACCTTTTCAGGTCTGCTCTATGGCCTTGTGCATCAATGATGTGTACCAGAAAAGACACTTCCTTTAGCCAGAATTGGAAATTCAGAATTTTTGCATTTAGTTGATTCTCCAACAGTGTGTTCAAGGTCATTCTTAAGTGATGCTCATGTTCACTTTCATCCTTGAAAAACACTAGGATGTCATCAATAAATAAGACTGCAAACTTATCCAAGTATGGTCTAAGCAGGCAATTCATCAACTCCATAACTATGTAGCCACTTTAGTCGAGCCAAATGGCATGACCGTGTACTCATAATGTCCATATCTTGTTCTAAATGCTGTGTTGGGTATATCCCCTTCTTTTACCCGTAACTAAAAATACCCAGATCTCAAATAAGTCTTATAGAATATCTTTGCTCCCTAAAGTTGATCAAATAGATCCTCAATCTTAGGGAGTGGATACATGTTCTTGATGGTCACAGCATTCAGCTTTCTATAGTCAAAGCACAGTGATCCAATGTTCTTTTTCACAAAGAGAACTAGAGCTCCCCATGGTGAAATACTTGCTCTTACGAACCCCTTTTGAAGAAGTATATCAAGTTGCTCCCCGAGCCTAGTCATCTCTGTGGTTGGCATTCTGTAAGGAAGTATGGACATTGGTGTAACTCCAGGTTGCAATTTAATCTCAAATTCATTTTTTCTTGGACGAGGAACACCAGATAGGTCTTTAGGAAAGACTTAGGGAAAGTCTTTCACTAGAGATATCTTATTAACCTTTTCATCAATCTCAACCTCAACCTCATTCAATGCATAGTATTTATCATAAAAAATTAGAAGAATTTCATCCATAACTTTTATTTCTATGCCACATTTCAAACACTAATTCCTTAAATTTCACTAATGCATGCACTTCTTCACTACGCAATGCGATTTATCTTTTAGCACAATCAATCTTTATGCCATCCATAACCAACCAATTCATACCCAACTATTACCCACTTCAGGGTAGTCCAATTATGGTGCCAAAATTGTGTATTTAAACTCCTAGGATTGGTAATGTTCTGTAGGCCATCAGAACACTATCCTTAGTGTGCATACCCAAGTGGCCCTCTTGGGCACTATGTAAACGCATTCATATTGGTCCAACCTTCAAACACATATTCAAATTTCATGCACACCATGGTAGCAAAGAAGGAAAACACAAGCACAAGTCTTAATCTTGGCTACCACACATTAGGCAATCTTGTTAAGTTCTAGTGACCAGCCACTGCACCTATAACTTCAATTAATAAATTGTATCATTCTAGCCATGTACCCCCTATTTTATTTATTTCATTATCAAAAAGAGACATAGATAAAACCAAGGAATTTTTTTTACATCAACAGCCCACCTATGGACCAAGTTATGGATTTTTGAAGTTGGTTACAAAATTCTGACCAAATGAACAGTAACTCAGCCAATTTTGTAACGTCATATATTTGGCTACAAGGATCCAAATCCCAAAATTCAAAATTCCAGTCCAACATATAGATGTTCTCTAGGTGTGGTCAAAATTTCATACCAAGATTCATTCTACACAGGGAGATATTAAACTTTAGGTACATGGTCAAAATTCTGGCAACTTTTGGACCATTTTGCCCATACAATTTTTCCAAACCATGCAAACACTTCATTCACAAGGGGAAAGCCCTCCAAGGCTATCCCATACATGTCCAATACACATATTAATTACATTCTCTTGCATCTAGCAAACTTATGTGGCCAAAACAGAATTTACAAGTAAGCAGCCTATCATTCACACTTAGGCAGCTTTGCACCACATCACTTACATAGCCAAAACATTACCCAAATGTTCACTTACTTGTCTCATCTTACATACACTACATGTACATGCATATACATGCACTAAAAAATGGTCTTAACTCAGCTAAATACGAACCCTAGGTTACAGGAGGTTCTGAGACACAATGGACTCCAAAAACAGGATGCTGGACAGCTGCTGCACAACACAATAAGTACCACCATTAAAAATACCAAATGTGCTCCTAAAATCACCAAACTTTCCAGATCACAACTAGACATACGGAAGTTCATGTACCTGAAATTTCAGATCAAAAATCAAACCACAAAGGTTAGTTTGAAGGTGATCTTTCAGCTGGACCTGAAATGACAGAATTGAGGGGAGTAAGTTTCATTGAGAAACTTAGTAAGGGTAACACTTGGTTTCTTAAGGTAATGTGATCCTCATTAAAACCTGCATCCAAAGACACTAAAAAAAAAAACCACAATGCATATATACAAGATATAGCAACCAAATGCAGCAGCCAAACACAAACAACAAACACATGAAATGTGGCAGCAACGTATACCATAGGTTAGTCCATAAAACACATAATAAACATAACCAAATCACTATGGAAGCCCTCCTCAAGCTAATGCTTGGTCTTAGGAGGATTTTAAAAATAGTTAGCACTAACTTTGGGCTCTAGAAACCCTCATTTTACTGCCATCTTTGTGCACTTGACAATAGGTCACAAAACCTTCAATAAGTGCACTCCCCTCAATAAGCTTGGTTCATCAAGCTCATGGCTCTCTTCCAAGCTTAGCCATAGCTCCATGGATGTTTGAAAATATAGAAAACAACCCATGATAGCAAGAGAACCCTTGCCAAAGTGGGTAGGCCGAAATCAAGCTTGATCCTTGAAGTATGCAAGAAATAGCTCTAGTTTGCTTCCAATTGCTTCCTTTTGCCTTCAATTTCAATCAATTGCAAGTTTGAAGGTGTGGTGGCTATGGAGGAAGTATGGCTGTGTTCTTGGGCTGGAGGAGGACGAAAATGGGAGAGGGATAAGTGAATTGGCCACTTAAATGGCCTTAAATGAGCTTAAGGGCACAAAACACACTTAACAAGCTTAACCTTGCTTTATGTCATTTTCCTTCTCACTAATTATGGTTTCTTTGTCTTAAACTCATTGGTACACATGTGCCCAACATTTTTGACTAATTATCAAGTCTTGGCTGCCTCCCCCATGGTGGGATAATTCTACAATCTCACACTTTGACTTAAGTGAAAAGCTTGAATGCCTTAAGGTTTACACTAGGACATTTAGGTCCTTAATGCCGTTAGTGTTTCCTTTGTCGAAACTTGTCTTCCATAAGCAATTTGGTCCTCCAATAGCACTTTTATACCATTCATACCCTTCCCATAACTCTCCCAAGCTCTTTCTCGAGAGTTTTGCAATTAAGTACCCCAATTTGCAAAACCTTACAAAAAAGTCCATAGGTTACTTGACAAACAAAGAATCCTTAAGGCTTTTTTTGGGGGCAAGTTACGAACTTGGAACACTTTTAAGGAGGTGTTCATTATACCTTTTACCCCTCATACTTCAATCACTATGAAGACAATTACAAAATATAATGGCTTTTTTACCATTATAACACACTTGTAATTCTCCCATTTTTGTGCGGTCATAACACCAACACCATATCATATTTTGGAATATTTAACACTAGCAGATCAGTCACAATCTTAGTCTTTCCTACTACTAGCTTACAATTCTTAGCTAGTTCATTAGTGAGAAGACTTTAACTACTTGCTATTATTATTAATGGTATGTTAGGCATGAGTTCAATAAGGAATGCCATAAATTGAGCTATGTTTCTTCCTACCATTGAAACTAAGGCAACAATTTTAAACAATGCACTAACAGGCATACCATTTAAATAAATGTTACCTCTCAGTGCACCTGGCTGCGGTACTTTTCCTCTATCAATCTGGAATACTCTTCCAACTCTTAACACTTGAGGCCTTTAAGCTCGTATAGGACCCCTTGGTTGATTGTCTTTGGCAGCTAGAACATTAGGCCTCTTCTGGCCTTGGTCATCTTACCCTCCTCCTTGGACCAAAAGGCAGTCCTTGACCGAGTGATCCAATGATCCATATTTGAGGCTTTCTTGTGTACCAAAGTAACATGGCTTCATTCGATAGAACTTCCTACATCAAGGGCACCTTGAGCAAACAAACATACTATTGGCCTTACCATACAAACTAGGTTTTCCAAGCTTGGCAGTGTCCTTGCCTTTCATTGGCTTCTACAATGTTCTAGCCCGGCTGGTCACTCCTGGTCCATTAGGAAACCATTTACTTTCATATTCTTCTCATTCTACCAGTAAAGCTATTACTGTATGGTTTCTGGAGCCAAACAAACGCAGTAGAATATAACCAAAACCCTTAAGGATCCAAGTGAAACGGGGTAAACTAGGTGTTCAAAAATTTTCATACATAATTTTGGTTGAGATCTTTCACCCAGCTGTTGAGTTTAATCACAAAAACCTGAATAGTTGATATGTTCAAGCTCTCTATGGAATCCACACAAGCCTATCAGGATTACCACGCCTTCACCATGTCCCGGTAATTGTGTTTCTCTTACGCTCACTGTGCTAGCTTGCGTCCTCTAAGAATTAGCAAGAAAAGAGTGCAGCTGTCCTTTTGGGAGGCTAGGGCAAGAAGACCTGCGAATTTCTCACTAAAAGTTGTATTTATAGTGAGACTCAACTTCCAGGCCTAATGGGTTTCAAAGCCCTAATCCAATTAGGCTTTAATTTCGGGCTTAATAATGGCTCAACTTTTGGGCCAATTATTAATACGAAATTATTGTGAAACCATAAACCCAAATAATTAGCCCATGCACTCTAATGATCCAAATAGGCTTTATGTGTGCGACCCAATAGGCTCTTACCACATTGGCAATGATCATAAATCACATTTATGATCATAAGCAATGAGCGGTGTCTAGCAACACATCATTGCTACCCAAGTGACAAGATTGTCGGTGATTCGACTAAACCTTTATGATCATTATCCGATATATGCCATTGTCCTTTTGTCCAAGATATCAAGACTAAGCACAAGACATGGAATGTGTCACTCTCGTATAGCCCAATCTTTGGTTTCTTGATTACCGAGTAGACCAACTTAAACTGATGACATTGATATCGTATATCAACTCATCCGAGCATGGCCATGCATTTTCTAAGTCTCACTCTATCAAGGGGCCCGAAGATATCACTCCCATTACATAGGAGGGACAAATCGTAAAAATTCCATCTTGATCATACAAATCCCTCCGCATGATATGTGACATACCTAATGAGCTCCTTCAAGTTCACTTAGTTATGAGTAACAAAGGGAAGTATCAAAGTATGTGACTCACATGTAGGGAACCTTGATGATATTAGGTCAAAGAACTACATATACCATGATCACTATGAGAATCACTTATGACACTCATATAACTCCATGTAGTGTTCTCATGGTGGGTCGGTCAGTACACAAGTTATCCAACATGTACCCATATGTTGACTACATATCTCATATTATTCTCCATATATGCTAGTCATTATGTATTATTGTAATCTGCTCCATGGTAATACTAGACCAGAGACATTTAAGAATATCATTATTCTAGGGTTATAATTATGTTTATTACATTATATAGAAACAACAAAAGAAACATAATTACCGGATTAATGCCTTAATAAAATATCATGACTCAATGTGAAAAATACAATCATCTCATGATTGGCTTTTGGGCACAAATACTAACAATTACCACCTCACAAAAATGGGAGAATTACAAGTGTCATAATGGCTGAAAACCATTTTATTGTGTAATTCTCAGTACAGTTATTGAAGTGTAAGTGGTAAAATGAATTATCAATGCCTCCTTTAAAGTGTTCAAAGTTGGTAACTTGACCATCAAGAAAAGCCTTAAGGATTGCTTGTTTGTCAAACAACCTACGGACTATTCTATAGGGTTTTTGAAATTCAGGTACTTAATTACAAAACTCTCAAGAAAGAGCCTTGGAGAGTTATAGGAGGAATATGAATGGTATGAAATTGCTATTGGAGGACCAAATAGCTAATGGAAGACAAGTGTGGGAAAAGAAAACACAAAAAAGGCTTAAGGACCTAAATGTCCTAGTGTAGGCCTTTGGTTGTTTATGTTTTTTAGTTGAGTCAAATGGAGAAATTTTAGGGTTATTCCACTCAAGGGAGGATAGCTAAGGCATGGTAGGGATATGGTTATATGTGGAACAAGAAATTAAGCATAATAAACTAAGGTTTTGTAGCAAGGAAAAGGACATAAAGCAAGGTTAAGCTTGTTAAGTGTGTTTTGTGCCCTTAAGCTCATTTAAGCCCATTTAAGTGGCCAACTCACTTAACACTCTCCCATTTTCAGCCTCCTCCAGCCAAGGAACACAACTAGACTTCCTCCATAGCCACCAAACCTTCAAACTTGCAATTGATTGAAATTGAAGGCAAAAGGAAGCAATTGGAAGCAAACTATAGCTATTGCTTAGATACTTTAAGGATCAAGCTTGATTTTTAGCTACTCACTTTGGCAAGGGTTTTCTTACTCTCATGGGTTATTTTCTAAATTATCAAGCAACCATGGAGCTAGTGCTATGCTTGGAAGAGAGTCATGATCTTGATAGAGCAAGCTTAGTGAGGGGAGTGCACTTATTGAATATTCTGTGACCTACTGTGAAGTGCGCAAAGATGACAGTGAAATGAGGACTTCTAGAGCTCAAAGTTAGTGCTAACTAGTGTTAAAATCCTCCTAAGACCAAGCATTAGCTTGACGAGGGCTGCCACAGTGATTTATTTATGTTTATTATGTGTTTTATGGACTAACTTATCATTTATGTTGCTGCTGCATTTGGTTGCTATATCTTGTATATATGCATTGTGGTTTTGTGTTTTAGTGTCTTTGGATGCAGTTTTTAATGATGGTTACATTGCCTATTGAATCTAAGTGCTACCCTTACTAAGTTTCTCAATGAAACTTACTCCCCTCAATTCTATCATTTTAGGTCCAGCTGAAAGATCACCTTCAAACTAACCTTTGTGGTTTGAGTTTTACTCTGAATTTTTAGGAACTTAAACTTCCATATGTATAGTTGTGATTTGGAAAGTTTGGTGATTTTAGGAGCACATTTGGTATTTTAGTAATGGCGCTTATTGTGTTATGCAACAGCTGTCCAGCATCCTGTTCTAAAGTCCATTGTGTGTCTGGAACTCTTGTAACTTAGGGTGCGTATTCAGCTGAGTTAAGACCATTTTTTAGTGTATATGTAGTGTATATACAAATGAGACAAGTATGTGAATATTTGAGTAATGTTTTGGCTATGTAAGTGATGTTGGTGCAAAGCTGCCTAAGTGTGAATGATAGGTTGCTTATTTGTTTGTGTGCGGTGCAAAGCTGCCTAAGGTAAAATGCATTATCAATGCCTCCTTTAAAGTGTTCAAAGTTGGTAACTTGACCATCAAGAAAAGCCTTAAGGATTGCTTGTTTGTCAAACAACCTATGGACTTTTCTATAAGGTTTTGGAAATTCAGGGTACTCAATTACAAAACTCTCAAGAAAGAGCCTTGGAGAGTTGTAGAAGGAATATGAATGGTATGAAAGTGCTATTGGAGGACCAAATTGCTTATGGAAGACAAGTTTGGGACAAAGAAAACACAAAAAAGGCTTAAGGACCTAAATGTCCTAGTGTAGGCCTTTGGTTGTTTATGTTTTTTACTTGAGTCAAATGGAGAAATTTTGGGGTTATCCCACTCAAGGGAGGATAGCTAAGGCATGGTAGGGATATGGTCAAATGTGGGCCAAGAAATTAAGCATAATAAACCAAGGTTTTGTAGCAAGGAAAAGGACATAAAGCAAGGTTAAGCTTGTTAAGTGTGTTTTGTGCCCTTAAGCTCATTTAAGCCCATTTAAGTGGCCAACTCACTTAACACTCTCCCATTTTCAGCCTCCTCCATCCCAGGAACACAACTAGACTTCCTCCATAGCCACCAAACCTTCAAACTTGCAATTGATTGAAATTGAAGGCAAAAGGAAGCAATTGGAAGCAAACTATAGCTATTGCTTAGATACTTTAAGGATCAAGCTTGATTTTTAGCTACTCACTTTGGCAAGGGTTTTCTTACTCTCATGGGTTATTTTCTAAATTATCAAGCAACCATGGAGCTAGTGCTATGCTTGGAAGAGAGTCATGAGCTTGATAGAGCAAGCTTAGTGAGGGGAGTGCACTTATTGAATGTTGTGTGACCTAGTGTGAAGTGCGCAAAGATGACAGTGAAATGAGGACTTCTAGAGCTCAAAGTTAGTGCTAACAAGTGTTAAAATCCTTCTAAGACCAAGCATTAGCTTGACGAGGGCTGCCACAGTGATTTATTTATGTTTATTATGTGTTTTATGGACTAACTTATCATTTATGTTGCTGCTGCATTTCATGTGTTTGTTGGTTGTGAATGGCTGCTGCATTTGGTTGCTATATCTTGTATATATGCATTGTGGTTTTTTGTTTTAGTGTCTTTGGATGCAGGTTTTGATGATGGTTACATTGCCTATTGAATCCAAGTGTTACCCTTACTAAGTTTCTCAATGAAACTTACTCCCCTCAACTCTATCATTTTAGGTCCAGCTGAGAGATCAACTTCAAACTAACATTTGTGGATTGAGTTTGAATAAAATTTCAGGTACTTAAACTTCCACATGTGTAGTTGTGATCTGGAAAGTTTGGTGATTTTAGGAGCACATTTGGTATTTTAGTAATGGCGCTTATTGTGTTATGCAACAGCTGTCCAGCATCCTGTTCTAAAGTCCATTGTGTGTCTGGAACTCTTGTAACTTAGGGTGCGTATTCAGCTGAGTTAAGACCATTTTTTAGTGTATATGTAGTGTATATAAAATGAGACAAGTATGTGAATATTTGAGTAATGTTTTGGCTATGTTTGTGTGCGGTGCAAAGCTGCCTAAGGTAAAATGCATTATCAATGCCTCCTTTAAAGTGTTCAAAGTTGGTAACTTGACCATCAAGAAAATCCTTAAGGATTGCTTGTTTGTCAAACAACCTACGGACTATTCTATAGGGTTTTTGAAATTCAGGTACTTAATTACAAAACTCTCAAGAAAGAGCCTTGGAGAGTTATAGAAGGAATATGAATGGTATGAAAGTGCTATTGGAGGACCAAATTGATTATGGAAGACAATTTTGGGAAAAGAAAACACAAAAAAGGCTTAAGGACCTAAATGTCCTAGTGTAGGCCTTTGGTTGTTTATGTTTTTTAGTTGAGTCAAATGGAGAAATTTTAGGGTTATTCCACTCAAGGGAGGATAGCTAAGGCATGGTAGGGATATGGTTATATGTGGAACAAGAAATTAAGCATAATAAACTAAGGTTTTGTAGCAAGGAAAAGGACATAAAGCAAGGTTAAGCTTGTTAAGTGTGTTTTGTGCCCTTAAGCTCATTTAAGCCCATTTAAGTGGCCAACTCACTTAACACTCTCCCATTTTCAGCCTCCTCTAGCCCAGGAACACAACTAGACTTCCTCCATAGCCACCAAACCTTCAAACTTGCAATTGATTGAAGTTGAAGGCAAAAGGAAGCAATTGGAAGCAAACTATAGCTATTGCTTAGATACTTTAAGGATCAAGCTTGATTTTATCTACTCACTTTGGCAAGGGTTTTCTTACTCTCATGGGTTATTTTCTAAATTATCAAGCAACCATGGAGCTAGTGCTATGCTTGGAAGAGAGTCATGAGCTTGATAGAGCAAGCTTAGTGAGGGGAGTGCACTTATTGAATGTTCTGTGACCTACTGTGAAGTGCACAAAGATGACAGTGAAATGAGGACTTCTAGAGCTCAAAGTTAGTGCTAACTAGTGTTAAAATCCTCCTAAGACCAAGCATTAGCTTGACGAGGGCTGCCACAGTGATTTATTTATGTTTATTATGTGTTTTATGGACTAACTTATCATTTATGTTGCTGCTGCATTTGGTTGCTATATCTTGTATATATGCATTGTGGTTTTGCGTTTTAGTGTCTTTGGATGCCGGTTTTGATGATGGTTACATTGCCTATTGAATCCAAGTGTTACCCTTACTAAGTTTCTCAATGAAACTTACTCCCCTCAACTCTATCATTTTAGGTCCAGCTGAGAGATCAACTTCAAACTAACATTTGTGGATTGAGTTTGAATATTTAGGTACTTAAACTTCCACATGTGTAGTTGTGATCTGGAAAGTTTGGTGATTTTAGGAGCACATTTGGTATTTTAGTAATGGCGCTTATTGTGTTATGCAACAGCTGTCCAGCATCCTGTTCTAAAGTCCATTGTGTGTCTGGAACTCTTGTAACTTAGGGTGCGTATTCAGCTGAGTTAAGACCATTTTTTAGTGTATATGTAGTGTATATAAAATGAGACAAGTATGTGGATATTTGAGTAATGTTTTGGCTATGTTTGTGTGCGGTGCAAAGCTGCCTAAGTGTGAATGATAGGTTGCTTATTTGTTTGTGTGCGGTGCAAAGCTGCCTAAGGTAAAATGCATTATCAATGCCTCCTTTAAAGTGTTCAAAGTTGGTAACTTGACCATCAAGAAAAGCCTTAAGGATTGCTTGTTTGTCAAACAACCTATGGACTATTCTATAGGGTTTTTGAAATTCAGGTACTTAATTACAAAACTCTCAAGAAAGAGCCTTGGAGAGTTATAGAAGGAATATGAATGGTATGAAAGTGCTATTGGAGGACCAAATTGCTTATGGAAGACAAGTTTGGGAAAAGAAAACACAAAAAAGGCTTAAGGACCTAAATGTCCTAGTGTAGGCCTTTTGTTGTTTATGTTTTTTAGTTGAGTCAAATGGAGAAATTTTAGGGTTATTCCACTCAAGGGAGGATAGCTAAGGCATGGTAAATGGATATGGTCAAATGTGGGCCAATGAAATTAAGCATAATAAACCAAGGTTTTGTAGCAAGGAAAATGACATAAAGCAAGGTTAAGCTTGTTTAAGTGTGTTTTGTGCCCTTTAAGCTCATTTAAGGCCATTTAAGTGGCCAACTCACTTATCTCTCTCCCATTTTCAGCCTCCTCCAGCCCAAGAACACAGCCACACTTCCTCCATAGCCACCACACCTTCAAACTTGCAATTGATTGAAATTGAAGGCAAAAGGAAGCAATTGGAAGCAAACTATAGCTATTGCTTGGATACTTTAAGGATCAAGCTTGATTTTTCAGCCTACCCACTTTGGTAAGGGTTCTCTTGCTCTCATGGGTTATTTTCTATATTTTCAAGCAACCATGGAGCTAGGGCTAAGCTTGGAAGAGAGCCATGAGCTTGATGAACCAAGCTTAGTGAGGGGAGTGCACTTATTGAAGGTTTTGTGACCTAGTGTGAAGTGCACAATGATGGCAGTGAAGTGAGGGTTTCTAGAGCCCAAAGTTAGTACTAACTAGTGTTAAAATCCTCCTAAGACCAAGCATTAGCTTGAGGAGGGCTGCCATAGTGATTTGGTTATGTTTATTATGTGTTTTATGGACTAACCTATGGTTTATGTTGCTAACTTATTTCATGTGTTTGTTGGTTGTGAATGGCTGCTGCATTTGGTTGCTATATCTTGTATATATGCATTGTGGTTTTGTGTTTTAGTGTCTTTGGATGCAGGTTTTGATGATGGTTACATTGCCTATTGAATCCAAGTGTTACCCTTACTAAGTTTCTCAATGAAACTTACTCCCCTCAATTCTGTCATTTCAGGTCCAGCTGAAAGATCACCTTCAAACTAACCTTTGTGGTTTGAGTTTTGATCTGAATTTTCAGGTACATAAACTTCCATATGTCTAGTTGTGATCTGGAAAGTTTGGTGATTTTAGGAGCACATTTGGTATTTTTAGTGATGGTGCTTATTGTGTTATGCAGCAGCTGTCCAGCATCCTGTTCTGGAGTCCATTGTGTCTCAGGCACTCCTGTAACTTAGGGTGCGTATTTAGCTGAGTTAAGACCATTTTTTAGTGCATGTATGCATGTACATGTAGTGTATGTAAAATGAGACAAGTATGTGAACATTTGAGTAATGTTTTGGCTATGTTTGTGTGCGATGCAAAGCTGCCTAAGTGTGAATGATAGGTTGTTTATTTGTAAATTCTGTTTTGGCCGCATAAAGTTGGTAGATGTAAGAGAATGTATTTCCCATGTGTGTAGGACATATATGGGGTGGCCTTGGAGGGCTTTCCCCTTGTGAATGAAGTGTTTGCATACTTATGAAATTTGTATGGGCAAAATGGTCATAAAGTGACCAGAATTTTGACTCTGCACTCAAAGTTCTATGTCTCCCTGTGTAGAAGGAATCCTAGTATGAAAGTTTGACCACTTCTAGAGCAGATCTAAACGTTGAATTGGGATCTAGAATTTCTAGATTTAGAACCATGTATCCAAAGTTATGGCATTGCAAAATTGGCTTAGTTACTGTTCATTTGGTCATACTTTTGTAACCAAATTCAAAAATCCATAATATAGTCCATAGGTGGGCTATTGATGTAAAACCAATTTCCTTGGTTTTATTAAAGACTATACTTGTTAATTAAGTAAATAAAATTAAGGGTTAAATGGCTAGATTAATACAATTTTTTGGAAGAAGTTTTAGGTGCAATGGCTGGTCACCTACACTTAAAAAGATTGCCTAACGTGTGGTAGCCAACATTAAGACTTGTGCTAGTGTTTTCCTTCCTTGCTGCCATGGTGTACATAAAATGTGAATACATGTATAATGGTTGGGCCAGTATGCATGCATTTACATAGTGCCCAAGAGGGCCACTTGGGTATGCACACTGAGGGTATTGTTCTGATGGCCTACAAAACATACCAATCCTAAGAGTTTTAAATGCACAATTTTGGCGCCATAACTAGATTACCCCAGAGTGGGTAACAAAAGGTGTTTGAACAACGTCATGGTAGGTAATGGAATTGAAAGGCCTAACAACTCCCTTGATATTTGGTCTTAGGCCTTTGATAAACCTCTTGACTTTATATTCTTCCAACCCAAGGTATTGTGGTGCATACCTCACAAGTTGGTTCAACTTGTGTTCATATTCTATAAGACAGATGTTGTCTTGTTTTAGTGCATCAAACTCAACTTGCTTTAGGCCTTTGATGGAATCACTTCCATACTAGTCTTGGAACATCCTTATAAATTCAGGTCATGTCATTTCCCGCTCATGATCTACTCTTCTGCCTTTCTGGGCAACATACCTATCTTTAACACTTCTCCACCACATTTTTGCACTACCTACAAGATTGTAGGTAGGCAAAGATATTTTCTTGGTGGAGCTCAAATGCATCCTCTTAAACATCTTCTCAATAAAACTTAGCCATTCCTCAGCTTTCTCTAGTCTAGCTCTACCATCAAATTATGGATGTCTTAGGCCTTGAAACCTCTCCAACAATCTAACATCATCAAAGCCCTCAAGATCTTCAGCTCTGTGCCTCATAAACTTGTGTGATTCCTCTCAGTCCATGTGGTCTCTATGTCTCATTCTTTTTTTCCTCTCACTAGGTCTATCAGCTTCTTCCTGATAGAATGGTTATAAGCTTAGTTGTTGGCTCTGGATACTTGGGCAATCTCAGACCTAACTCATCTAACTCTTGGATATCTCCTATCTTCATCCTTTGCTTCCTCATTTTACTCAACATCACTTCCATTAGAAGGAACATTAACCATGTTATTGTTCCTAACGCCTTCTCTTATAACGTCATGATTCTCGTCCTATGGGTAGCTCTTATTCCTTGTTGACATGCTTGCAGAAGCCTTACTAACCCTTCATTTATCTGGGCAAGACTTCATTACAGCTCTGCCTACACCTGAAGAATATTCAATTCAGGTGTAGGGTTCACTACCCCTTGAGGCCATTGTACTATCTGTTCATCCCTTCTTTATTCTTCATTTTTTATGCCTAGCCTTTGCTCAGTAAGAAGCCTTAGAGGTCCCTTAACCCCTTTCCTTGTGGCAACCATTTTCCTGTTTCATGACAATTAGAAGAGCACAATATATAATATGTCTTAGGTACATAACACTAACAGCTGACCCAACTAAGCTATATGTATGCAACTAAATGCATCATGTCAAATGCTCAAAAACCACATTCAAACCTTGCTCTCATACCAATGTTTGTTATCACTCTGAGTGCTTAAAATAAACTAACCATATTTAATGTCCCTAGTCCCAGTGCGATACATGTTTTGTAGGCCATTAGAACATGTACACTATATTTATCCAAGTGGCCATCTTGGTCTTTATGCAAAGATGTGTATATTGCTCCTGCAATAACACACACATTCACCTACAAATTCACTTGGTAGTGTGGGAAATATTTAAATCCTCATTTTATGTCAATCTAGCATTCATACAAAATTCCATGCATTTTCCCAATGACATGCACCCTTGGTGCACTGGGTGCTCCTTTCATGTGTCCAAACTTTCACACTATGTCCAGCTCAATTTCAACCCATGTCCTCCTCTACCCTAACAGTTTTAAAGCCTTTAATACACTTTAGCCTTCATACGGAAATAGGTTTGATACACTAAATCCATCTAAGTTTGCAGTTATGGATTTTATACTCAACTGGATAAAATTGACCATATAAACTATACATAGCAAAATCAGCCAACTTTGATAGGCCATAACTTTGGCTATAGGGCACCAAATCAAGTGATTGACAAGCCAACCTCTTCATCTAGAAGACTTTTACGCACGGTCAAAATTTCATCACCAAACTCATTGCGTACAATAACTTGTGGGAGTTAAAGTATAGGGTACCAAATTTGTGTAACTAATGACCAAAATGCCCGTACAAAAACTCATAGGTGAAAAGCCAGCATTAGCAGTTCCATACATTTCAAGCCATTCCCCTAAATATAGAGGCATTCCATAAGCATTGAACATAATTTCCTTTAAAACAGCCCATGAGTTGTGAAATCGACAAAATTCACATACAAGCTCAAACATCAGTTCATTGCTTGATATATCATCCATACAACATCCATAGTGTATGTACATGCATAGATGCATCATACAAATTCCCATTCTTAGTTGGGTATGTACACTAGCTTCTTAGAGAGCCTCACAAACATAATGCACCCCAGAAACATCAAAAGACAACTGCTACATAACAAAAAAGTACCAAGACTAAAATTAGTAAATGTGCTCTAAAAATCATGCAACACTCTAGTTTAGTATTAGACATATTGAAGTTCATGTAACTAAAATTTTACAGGAAAACTCAAACTACAATTATTAGTTTGATCGCTCTTTTTCAAGATCACTTGAAATGTGGATGGAAAGGGAGATAAGTTCCTTTGAAGAACTTAGCAAGGCCTTATCATTAAAATCTTGAACTCTAGCAACATACCTAAAATCCAAAGACACTAAAACACAAAAACACAGCACATATGAACATATAGCCATCCAAATGCACAAACAAACACAGTAAGAAACATATGTAAGGCTGGTTGCAACAACATGTTAGGGTTTGTCTGTAAATAATCACATAATCAATATGTAACCACTATGAAAGCCCTCCTCAAGCTAAACCTTGGCCTTAGGATGTTACCCACTCTGAAGTAGTCCAATTAAGGTGCCAAAATTGTGCATTTAGACTCCCATGATTGGTAATGTTCTGTAGGCCATCAAAACACTACCCTTAGTGTGCATACCCAAGTGGCCCTCTTGGGCACTATGTAAGCACATGCATTAGTCCAACCATCACACACATATTCACATTTCATGCACACTATGGCAGCAAAGAAGGAAAACACTAGCACAAGTCTTAATCTTGGCTACCACACATTAGGCAATCTTGTTAAGTTCGAGTGACCAGCCACTGCACTTGTAACTTCCACTAATAAACTGTATAATTCTAGCCATGTAACCCCTATTTTATTTGCTCCATTATCAAGTAGAGACTTAGAGCAAACCAAGAAATCTTTTTTTTACGTCAATAGCCCACCTATGGACCAACTTATGGATTTTTGAAGTTGGTTACAAAATTCTGACCAAATGAACAGTAAGTTAGCCAACTTTGCAACATCATATCTTTGGCTACAGGGATCCAAATTCAGAAATTCGAAATTTCAGTTCAACCTATAGATGTTTTCTTGGTGTGGTCAAAATTTCATACAAAAATTCTCTCTACACAGGGAGATATAAAACTTTAAGTGCAGAGTCAAAATTCTGGTCACTTTATGACCATATAGCCCATACCAAATTTCATAAGTGTGCAAACACTTCATTCACAAGGGGAAAGCCCTCCAAGGCTACCCCATATATATTTTCTAAACATAGGAAAGACATTCCCTTGCATATAAAAAAAATATGTGGCTAAAACAGAATTTACAAGTAAGCAGCCCATCATTCACACTCAGGCAGCTTTGCACTACATCACATACATAGCCAAAACATTACTCAAATGTTCACATACTTGTCTCATTTTACATACACTACATGTACATGCGTACATGCCCTACAAAATGGTCTTAAATCTCCTAAATACGTGCCCTAAGTTACAGGAGTGTCTGAAATGCAACGGACTCTAGAAACAGGATGCTAGACAGCTGCTGCACAACACAGTAAGTACCACCATTAAAAATACCAAATGTGCTCCTAAAATCACCAAACTTTCCAGATCACAACTAGACATATTGAAGTTCAAGTACCTAAAATTTCAGTTCAAAAATCAAAACAAAAATGTCATTTTGAACAGGATCTTTCTGCTGGAGATGAAATGACAGAATTGAGGGGAGTAAGTTTCATTGAGAAACTTAGTAAGGGTAATACTTGAATTCAATAGGCAATGTGACCATCATTAAAACACGCATCCAAAGACACTAAAACACAAACACCACAATCCATATATACAAGATATAGCAACCAAATGCAGCAGCCATTCACAACAAATAAACACATGAAATGTGGCAGCAACATATACCATAGGTTAGTCCATAAAACATGTAATAAACATAACCAAATCACTATGGCAGCACTCCTCAATCTAATGCTTTGCCTTAGGAGGATTTTAACACTAGTTTGTACTAACTTATGGGCTCTAGAAACCCAAAAATTCGCTGCCATCATTGTCCACTCCACACTAGGTCACAAAACATTCAATAACTGCACTCTCCTCACCAAGCTTGGTTCATCAAGCTCATGGCTCTCTTCCAAGCTTAGCCCTAGCTCCATGGTTTCTTGAAAATACAAAAAACAACCCATGAGAGGAAGAGAACCCTTACTAAAGTTGGTAGGCTGAAAATCAAGCTTGATCCTTGAAGTGTCCAAGCAATAGCTCTAGTTTGCTTCCAATTGCTTCCTTTTGCCTTCAATTTCAAGCAATTGAAAGTTTGACGGTGTGGTGGCTATGGAGGAAGTGTGGCTATGTTTTTGGCCTAGAGGAGGACAAAAATGAGAGAGTGATAAGTAATTTGGCCACTTAAATGGCCTTAAATGAGCTTAAGGGCACAAAACACAGTTAACAAGCTTAACCTTGCTTTATGTCATTTTCTTTCTCACTAATTATGGTTTCATTTTCCTAAAATCATTGGTACATATGTGCCCAACATTTTTGACTAATTATGAAATCTTGGCTGCCTGCCCCATGGTGGGATAACCCCACAATTCCACCCTTAGACTTAAGTCAAAAGCTTGAACACCTTAAGGTTTACACTAGGACAGTTAGGTCCTTAATGCCTTTAGTGTTTCCTTTGTCCAAACTCATTTTTCATGGGCAATTTGGTCCTCCAATAGCACTTTCATACCATTCATATCCTTCCCGTAACTCTCCAAAGCTCTTTTTTTAGAGTTTTGCAATTGAGTACCCAAATTTTCAAAACCTTACAAAAAAGTCCATAGGTTGCTTGACAAACAAGTAATCCTTAAGGCTTTTCTTGGGGGCCAAGTTACCAACTTGGAATACTTTTAAGGAGGCATTGATCATGCTGTTTACCCCTACACTTCAATCATTATGGTGAGAATTACACAATATAATGGCTTTTTGACCATTACGCCGCACTTGTAATTTTCCCATTTTTGTGTGGTGGTAACATAAGAGGTCACTAGATCCTAGTTAGTACTAACTTTGGACTATAGAAATCCTACTTTCCTGCTGCCATGTTTAGCATGGTAACACTAAGGCTGAAACCTTGCCATTCTTTTTTCCCCTTAACCCATACTTGGTTCCTTGAGCTTTTTGCTCCCTTACAAGCATGGTCTTAGCTTCATGCCTTGGCTATGAGAACCCAGAAAACTCTAGGTAAAGCTTAATAAACCCAAAAACTAGCATTTTTGTGCACTTTTTTAAATTCTCTTGCTTTCTCTCACTTTCTTTCACTTTCTTTTGATTTCTTAAGCTATGGTGGATATGGAGGGCAGTGGAAGAGCTCAAGGAAGAACTGTACCTAGTAGGGGCCAAATATGGAGGAAGAAATGAAGAAACAACCATGAAATGAAGATTTTTTTTCATTTGTTCATCATTTTGACTTATGTCAAAAATATCTCATGGCATTATTGAAATTTTTCCAACTTCAAGCCCATATTTGGACATGTTTTTGGCTAGCCAAATAGAGAGGGAAAATGATAGACTTTGACCTCTTTTAACCTTGTCAAAATCATTACAACTTTAGGCAACAGGTGGGATAGTTAAGCACCTTTGTTGCCATTAAGCCATAAATGGCAAACTTTGCCTCTTTGAACGCTTTGCTCCCAAAAATTATCCTTAATTCCATCCATGTCCTTTCCATAGCCATTTTCAAAAAATGTGCAATTGTGTACCCAACCTTTGTAACCTTACAATTTAGTCTATAGATTACTTGAAAAACAGCCAATGTGCTAATACTTTCTTAAGGATCAAACTATCATTGTTTGTGCCACTAAAGAGAATGTATTTTGAATACTTTACACTTCGCAATTAATGAACCGTGGTGAAAATTAAAACAAGTAAGTTTAGGTCCTTATGCTATAATTTTTTGATTTTGTGTACGTGCTAACAAGAAACATTCACAACTTGTTCAAAATGGAATGGAAACAATCACAATTAGTTTGGAATAAAAACATTCACAACTACTTTAGAATGGAATGAAAACATTAACAACTAGTTTAGAATAGAAATATTCATAACCTGTTTAGAATAGAATGGAAACATTCATAAATTGTTTGGAATAGAAACATTCACAACTAGTTTGGAATGTAAACATTCAGAACTTGTTTTGAATGGAAAAATTCATAACTAGTTTGGAATATAAACATTCACAACCTATTTTGAATGGAATGGAAACATTCACAAGAAGTGTGGAGAAGAAACATTCATAATTAGTTTAGAATAGAAACATTCACAACTAGTTTTGAATAAAAACATTCACAACTAGTTTGGAATAGAAACTTTCACAAGTAGTTTAGAATGGAATTGAAACATTCACAACTTGTTTGGAATAGAAACATCATTCACAACTAGTTTGGAACACAAACATTCAAAACTTGTTTTGAATGGAAAAATTAACAACTAGTTTGCAATATAGACATTCACAAATTGTTTAGAATAGAAACATTCACAAGTACTTGAAGTAGAAACATCACAACTTGTTTGGAAACATTTACAGCTACTTTGGAATAGAAACATTCACAACTTATTTTTAATGGAATGGAAACATTCACAACAAGTTTGGAGTAAAAACTTTCACAATTAGTTTCAAACAAAAACATTTGGAACTAGTTTAGAATATATTGGAAACATTCATAACTAGTTTGGAATAGATACATTCACAACTACTTTATAATGGAATGGAAAAATTCACAATTAGTTTGGAATACAAACATTAACAACTCGTTTGGAGCATAAACATTTATAACTTGTTAGGAATGGAAACATTCATAACTTGTTTAGAATGGAAGCATTAACAACTTGTATGGAATAAAAACATTCACAACTTGCTTTGAATGGAATGGAAAGATCACAACTAATTTCGAATATAAACATTCACAACTTGTTTGGGCTAGAAATATTCATAACTTGTTTTGAATAGAGGCATTCACAACTTGTTATTATGAATGGAAACGAAACATTCACAACAACTTTGGAATGGAAACATTCACAACTAGTTCAGAATAGGAACATTCATAACTAGATTAGAATGGAACAGAAACATTCGTAACTATTTTGGAATAGAAACATTCACAACAAGTATGGAATTGAAACATTCAGAACTAGTTTGGAATAGAAACAATCACAACTTGTTTGGAATGGAATGGAAACAATCACAAGTTGCTTGGAATAGAAACATTCACAACTTCCTCAAAGTGGAATGGAAACATTTGCAACTAGTTTGTAGTAGAAACATTCACAACATCCTTGGGATGGAATAGAAGCAATCACAACTTATTTAGAATGGAATATAACATCACAACTAGTTCGGAATAAAAAGATTCACAACTTGTTTGGAATAGAAACACTTAGAACTTGGTTAGAATGGAAAGATTCACCACTTGTTTGAATAGAAACATTCACAACAAGTTTGAAATGGAAGCATACATAAAAATTCAAAGCAAGTTTGGAATAGAAACATTCAAAACTTGTTTAGAATGGTTTGGAAACATTCACAACTAGTTTTGATTAGAAACATTCACACCTACTTCAGAATGGAATGGAAAAATTCAGAACTAGTTTAAAATAGAAACATTCACAACTTGTTTGGATTAGAAACATTTATAACTTGTTAAGTATAGAAAGATTCACAACTTGTTTAGAATGGAAGCATTTACAACTCATTTGGAATAGAAATATTTAGAACTTCCATTAATGGAATAGAAACATTCACAACTTGTTTGGGCTAGAAATATTTGCAATTTGTTTTGAATAGATACAATCACAAATTGTAATTAAAAAGCGAAAGGAAAGATTTGCAACAACCTTAGAATGGAAACATTGACAACTAGTTTAGAATAGGAACATTCACAACTAGATTAGAGTGAAATGGAAACATTCATAACTATTTTGGAATAAAAACATTCACAACATGTTTGGAATTGAAACATTCACAACTAGTTTTGAATAAAAACAATCACAACTTGTTTAGAATGGAATGGAAACATTCACAACTTGGTTGGAATAGAAACATTCACAACTTGTTTGGAATATAAACATTCACAACTAGTTTGTGATAGAAACATTCACAACTTTTTTTGAATGGAATAGAATCATTCACAACTTATTTAGAATAGAACAGTAACATTCAGAACTAGTTTGGAATATAAACATTCAAAACCTGGTAAGAATGGAAAGATTCACCACTTGTTTGAATAGAAACATTCACAACGAGTTTGAAATGGAAACATACATAAGTTGTTTAGAATAAAGTGGAAACCTTTGAAGCAAATTTGGAATAGAAACATTCACAACTTGTTTAGATTGGATTGGAAACATTCACAGCCTGTTTGGAGTAGAAGCATTTATAACTTGTTATGAATGGAAACATTCACAACTTCTTTAGATTGGAAGCATTCACAGCTTGTTTGGAATAGAAACATTCACAACCTACTTTGAATGGAATGGAAACATTCATAACTAGTTTGGAATACAAACATAAACAACTTGTTTGGGCTAGAAATATTGACAACTTGTTTTGAATAGAAACATTCACAAGTTGTTATTAAGAATGGAAAGGAAACATTGAAAACATCTTTGGAATGGAAACATTCACAACTAGTTTAGAATAGGAACATTCACAACTAGATTAGAATGGAATGGAAACATTCATAACTATTTTGGAAAGGAAACATTCATAACAGTTTTGAAATTGAAACGTTCACAACTAGTTTTGAATAGAAAGAATCACAACTTTTTTAGAATAGAATGGAAACATTCACAAGTTGCTTGGAATAGAAACATTCACAACTTCCTCACAATGGAATGGAAACATTCACAACTAGTTTGTAGTAGAAACATTCACAACTTCTTTAGAATGGAATAGAAATAGTCATAAATTATTTAGAAATGAATGGTAACATTCACAACTAGTTTGGAATAAAAACATTCACAAGCTGTTTGGAATATAAACACTCAAAACTTGGTTAGAATGGAAAGATTCACCACTTTTTTGAATAGAAACATTCACAGCGAGTTTGAAATGGAAACATAGATAAGTTGTTTAGAATGGAATAGAAACATTAAAATCAAGTTTCGAATAGATACATTGACAACTTGCTTAGAATGGATTGCAAACAATTAGAACTAGTTTGGAATAGAGCATTCACAACTTACTTGGAGTAGCAACATTCACAACTAGTTTGGAGTAAAAATATTCACCAATAGTTTGGAATAGAAACAAAAATTCACTACTTGTTTAGGGTAGAAACTATTACCCACTCTAGGGTAGTCCAATTATGGTGCCAAAATTGTGCATTTAGACTCCCAGGATTGGTAATGTTCTGTAGGCCAACAGAACACTAGCCTTAGTGTCCATACCCAAGTGGCCCTATTGGGCACTATGTAAAACACATGTATATTGGTCCAACCATCAAACATGTATTCACATTTCATGCACACCATGGCAGCAAAGAAGGAAAACACTAGCACAAGTCCTAATCTTGGCTACCACACATTCGGCAATCTTGTTAAGTTCTACTGACCAACCATTGCACCTGTAACTTCCACTAATAAACTGTATCATTCTAGTCATGTACCCCCTATTTTACTTCCTCCATTATTAAGTAAAGACTTAGAGCAAACCAAGAATTTTTTTTTTACATCAATAGCCCATCTATGGACCAAGATATGCATTTTTTAAGTTGGTTACAAAATCCTAACCAAATGAACAGTAACTTAGCCAAATTTGCAATGTCATATCTTTGGCTACAGGGCTCTCAATTGATAAATTCAGAATCTCAATTCAACCTCTAGATGTTCTCTAGGTGTGGTCAAAATTTCATACCAATATGCCTTCTACACAGGGAGATATAGAACTTTAAGTGTAGAGTCAAAATTTTGGTCACTTTATGACCATTTTCCCCTTACAAAATTTCATAAATGTGCAAACACTTCATTGACAAGGGGAAAACCCTCTGAAGTTATCTCCTATATGTCCATTACACATAGGAAATACATTTCCTTGCATTTAACAACTTTATGTAGCCAAAACAAAATTTACAAGTAAGCAGCCCATCATTCACACTTAGGCAGCTTTGCACCACATCACTTACATATCCAAAAGGTTGCTCAAATGTTCACATACTTTTCTAATTTTAAAAACACAACATGTACATGCAAACATGCACTACATAATGGTCTTAACTTAGCTAAATACACACCCTAAGTTACAGGAGTGCCTGAGACACAATGTACTCTAGAACAGGATGCTGGACAGCTACTAAACATCACAATAAGTACCACCATTAAAAAAACCAAATGTGCTCGTAAAATCATCAAAATTTCCAGATCATAACTAGACATATGGAAGTTCATATACCTGAAAATTCATATAAAAAATCAACGAAAAATGTTAGTTTGAATGAGATCTTTCTACTGGAGCTGAAATGACGGAATTGAGGGGAGTAAGTTTCATTGAGAAACATAGTAAGGGTAACACTTGGATTCAATAAGCAATGTGACCATAATTAAAACCTGCATCCAAAGACACTAAAATGCAAAAACCACAATACATATATACAAGATATAGCAACCAAATGCAGTAGCTATTCACAACCAACACACACATGAAATGCAGCAGCAAGATATAGCATAGGTTAGTCCATAAAACACATAATAAACATAAATAAATCACTTTGGCAGCCCTCCTCAAGCTAATGATTGGTCTTAAGAGTATTTTAACACTATTTAATACTAACTTTGGGCTCAAGAAACCCTCATTTCACTTCCATCTTTGTGCACTTGACAATAGGTCACAAAACCTTCAATAAGTGCACTCCCCTCACTAAGCTTGGTTCATCAAGCTCATGGCTCTCTTCCAAGCTTAGCCCTAGCTCCATGGTTGCTTGAAAATACTAAAAACAACTCATGAGAGCAAGAGAACCCTTACCAAAGTGGGTATGCTGAAAATCAAGTTTGGTCCTCGAAGCATCCAAGCAATAGCTCTGGTTTGCTTCCAATTGCTTCCTTTTGCCTTTAATTTTAATCAATTGTAGGTTTGAAGGTGTGGTGGCTATCGAGCAGGTGTGGCTATGTTCTTGGGTAGGAGGAGGATGATAATGAGATGGAGATAAGTGATTTGGCAACTTAAATGGCCTTAAATGCGCTTAAGGGCACAAAACACACTTAACAAGCTTAACCTTACATTATGTCATTTTCCTTCCCACTAATTATGGTTTCTTAGTATTAAAATTATTGGTACACATGTACCCAACATTTTTTACTATTTTTGAAGTCTTGACTGCCTCCCCCATGGTGGGATAACCCCACAATTCCACCCTTAGACTTAAGTTAAAAGCTTGAACACCTTAAGGTTTACACTAAGACATTTTGGTCCTTAATGCCTTTAGTGTTTCCTTTGTCGAAACTTGTCTTCCATGAGCAATTTGGTCATCCAATAGCACTTTCATACCATTCATATCCTTCCCATAACTCTCCAAGTCTCTTTCTTAAGAGTTTTGCAATTGAGTACCCAAATTTCTAAAACCTTACAAAAAAGTCCATAGGTTGCTTGACAAACAAGCAATCCTTAACGCTTTGCTTAGGGGCCACGTTACTAACTTGGAATACTTTTAAGGAGGTGTTGATCATGCCTTTTACCCCCCACACTTCAATCACTATGTTGAGAATTACACAATATAATGGTTTTTAGCCATTATGACACTTGTAATTCTCCCATTTTTGTGTGGTGGTAACAATCCTCCCCCGCTTAAAAATTTTGGTCCTCCAAAATAGCATTTAGCTTCAGGTATACTTCAGGATACCTTTCCATAAGGTCTTTCTCAGTTGCCCAGGTTTCTTTTCTTTCAAAGTGCTGTGACCACTGAACAAACACTGAACTTTAACCATAGGAATATGTTCATTTCTTAACCATAGCTAAGATAGCTATAGGTTTCTCTTCATATGTCAAGTTAGGTTCCAACTGTATGTGTTCCACTATAATAGCAAGCTTTGTGTCCAATAGACATATTTTATTGAGGCATTAATCCCGCATTTTTGTTTGTTGTTTTGTTTCTACGTAACGTAATAAACATAATTGTAACCCCAGAATAATGATATTCTTAAACGTCCCTAGTCTAGTATTATTGTGGAGCGGGTTGTAATAATACATAACAACTAGCATATGTGGAGACTAATATGAGATATGTAGTCTACATATGGGTACAAGTTGGAGAACTTGTGTACTGGACCGACCCACCATGAGAAGACTACATGGATCGTTATATGAGTTTCATAAGTGATTCTCATAGTGATCATGGTATATGTAGTCCTTCGACCTAAGATCATCAAGGTTCCCTACATGTGAGTCACATACTTTGATACTTTCCTTTGTTGCTCGTAACTGAGTGAACTTGAAGGAGGTCATTGGGTATGTCACATATCATGCGGAGGGATTTGTATGATCAAGATGGGATTTGTCCCTCTTATGTAACGGGAGTGATATCTTCGGGCCCTTTGATAGAGTGAGACTTAAAAAATGTATGGCCATGCTCCGATGAGTTGACATACGATATCAATGTCATCAGTTTAAGTTGGTCTACTCGGTAATCAAGAAACCAAAGATTGGGCTATACGAGAGTGACACATTCCATGTCTCGTGCTTAGTCTTGATATCTTGGACAAAGGGACAATGGCATATATCGGTGATGATCATAAAGGTTTAGTCGATTCACCGACAATCTTGTCACTTGGGTAGCAATGATGTGTTGTTAGACACCGCTCATTGCATATGATCATAAATGTGATTTATGATCATTGCCAACATGGCAAGAGCCTATTGGGTCGCACACATAGAGCCTTTTGGATCATTAGAGTGCATGGGCTAATTATTTGGGTTATGGTTTCACTTTAATTTCGTATTAATAATGGGCCAAGGAGTTGAGCCATTATTAAGCCCGAAATTAAATCCTAATTGGATTAGGGATTTGAAACCCATTAGGCCTGGAAGTTGAGTCTCACTATAAATACAACTTTTAAGTGAGAAATTCGTAGGTCTCCTTGCCCTAGCCTCCCAAAAGGACAGCCGCACTCTTCTCTTGCAATTCCTTGGAGGACGCAAGCTAGCACTGCGAGCGCAAGAGAAACGCATTTGCCGGGACATGGTGGAAGCGTGGTGATCCCGAAAGGCTCGTGTGGATACCATAGAGAGCCTGAACACGTCAACTGTTCAGGTTTTGTGATTCGACTCTACAGTTGAGTGAGAGATCTCAACCGAAAATTAGGTATGAAATTTTCGAACACCCGGTTTACCCCGTTTCACTTGGATCCTGGAGGGTTTCGGTTAAATTCCGCTGCGCTGTTTGGCTCCCGAAACCCAACAGTGGTATCAGAGCTACTGGTGAAACCCTAAATCGGGATTGATTGTTGAATCGCATGATGCTATGTGGTTCGGGCACCGAAAGTAAGGTATTTTTGGTGGCTCGAATGGAGGAGTCTCGGGTGCCTACTTTCTCGAAATAGAAGATTTCGGGCTAAGCAATTGTATACTGACTTCCACTTCAGGTATTTTTGTTATAGAGGCTAACTTTTCTACTTCCTCATCTTGGGTATTGGATACTGGATGTGGATCTCACATTTGTGCAAATGTGCAGGATCTAAGTAGAAGTAGAAGATTGGCCCGAGGTGAAGTGGACCTACGTGTTGGAAATGGAGCAAGGGTTGCTGCCTTAGCCGTAGGGACTTATGTTCTCACTTTACCTAGTGGATTAGTTTTAGAATTAGACAACTGCTACTTTGTGCCTACTATTAGTAGAAATTTGATTTCTGTTTCTTGTTTGGACAAGAAAGGTTTTTCATTTATAATAAAGGACAAATGTTGTTCTATTTATTTGAATGAAATCTTTTATGGTAGTGCTCAACTTAGCAATGGGTTGTATGTTCTAGACCTCGAAGATCCAATCTATAATGTGAATACCAAGAAGGTCAGATTAAATGATTCGAACCCGACCTATCTCTGGCACTGTCGCTTGGGCCATATAAATGAGACCCGCATATCCAAGCTCCATAAGGATGGACTCTTGGACTCATTTGATTTTGAATCATATGAGACATGTGAGTCATGTTTGTTGGGCAAGATGACCAAAGCCCCATTCACAGGGCAAAGTGAAAGGGCTAATGACTTACTAGGACTCATACATAGTGATGTATGTGGCCCTATGTCTACACAAGCTAGAGGAGGTTTCCAATACTTCATTACTTTCACTGATGACTTCAGCAGATATGGCTATGTGTATCTTATGAGACACAAGTCAGAATCCTTTGAAAAGTTCAAAGAATTCAAGAATGAAGTAGAGAATCAACTCGGGAAGAGTATCAAAGTGCTTCGATCAGATCGAGGTGGAGAGTACTTGGATCGAGAATTCCTTGACTATCTGAAGGAGTGTGGTATAGTATCACAACTCACTCCACCAGGTACACCTCAATGGAATGGTGTATCTGAAAGGAGAAATCGAACTCTGTTAGACATGGTTCGCTCCATGATGAGTCAAGCTGACCTTCCAAACTCCTTTTGGGGACATGCTCTAGAGACAACCGCTTTTACACTAAACCGAGTTCCATCTAAATCGGTTCAAAAGACACCATATGAGATATGGAGTGGGAGGCATCCCAATTTGTCTTTTATGAAGATTTGGGGCTGTGACGCTTATGTGAAACGTCAATCCTCTGACAAACTAGGGCCCAAATCTCAAAAATGCCTTTTTGTTGGGTATCCCAAAGAAACAAAGGGTTACTATTTCTACAATCCTTCTGAGCAAAAAGTGTTTGTTGCTCGAACTGGTGTCTTTTTGGAGAAAGAGTTTATCTCTAAAGGAACTAGTGGGAGGAAAGTAGAACTTGAAGAAATTCAAGAACAACAAGGAGACATCGAACCTGAAATGGAACCTGAACAGACACCACAAGATGTTGTGGTTCAAGAGTCTGTTCCTGTAGCACAGAGCCCACGTAGGTCTGGTAGGATTCGGCGTGAGCCTGAGAGATATGGATTTCTCGTGACTCACACTGGTGATGTGATGCTCATGGATCAAGATGAGCCCACAACCTACCAACAAGCTATGTCGGGGCCTGACTCTGAGAAGTGGCTAGTGGCCATGAAATCCGAGATGGAATCCATGTATGAAAACCAAGTATGGACTTTGGTTGACCCACCTGAAGGGGTAAAACCCATAGGGTGCAAATGGGTTTTCAAGAAGAAAACTGACATGGATGGTAATGTGATTACCTTTAAGGGACGATTGGTTGCAAAAGGTTTCAAGCAAATTCATGGTATTGACTATGATGAAACTTTTTCACCAGTTGCTATGCTTAAATCCATCCGAATTTTGTTTGCTATTGCTGCACACTATGATTATGAGATATGGCAAATGGATGTCAAAACTGCATTCCTAAATGGAAAGCTACTTGAGGATGTGTACATGACACAACCTGAGGGTTTTGTCACTCCTGAGAATGCCAATAAAGTGTGCAAGTTGCAAAGGTCCATTTATGGACTGAAGCAAGCTTCTCGAAGTTGGAATCTTCATTTTGATGATGCAATCAAAGAGTTTGGTTTTATCAAAAATGAAGATGAACCTTGTGTCTACAAGAAGGTTAGTGGGAGCGCTATTGTCTTCTTGGTGTTGTATGTAGATGACATACTACTCATCGGGAATGACATTCCTGAGCTACAGTCTGTGAAGACTTGGCTGGGGAAATGTTTCTCTATGAAGGACTTGGGTGAAGCAGCCTATGTGTTAGGCATCAGGATCTATAGAGATAGATCTAGAAAGCTTCTTGGCCTAAGTCAAAGTACATATATTGACAAGGTGCTAAAGAGGTTTAGCATGCAAGATTCCAAGAAAGGATTCTTGCCCATGTCACATGGTATCACTCTTTCTAGATCTCAGTGTCCGAGTACACCCGAGGAGAGAGAGCGCATGAGTAAGATTCCATATGCCTCAGCAATTGGATCTATCATGTATGCCATGATATGTACTCGTCCTGATGTCTCATATGCCTTAAGCATGACGAGTAGGTACCAATCGAACCCCGGTGAGAGTCACTGGACAGCTGTTAAGAACATCCTTAAGTACTTACGAAGGACTAAGGATGCATTCTTGGTCTTTGGAGGTGAAGATGAGCTCGTTGTAAGGGGTTACACCGATGCAAGCTTCCAATCCGATAAGGATGATTTTAGATCGCAATCTGGTTATGTGTTTTGTATTGGTGGTGGTGCTGTGAGCTGGAAGAGTTCAAAGCAAGAGACAGTAGCTGACTCTACAACAGAATCTGAGTACATTGCCGCCTCTGATGCTGCGAAGGAGGCAGTTTGGATCAAGAAGTTCATCACTGAACTTGGAGTGGTTCCAAGCATTGCCGACCCGATAGAGCTCTATTGTGACAACAATGGAGCAATCGCACAGGCTAAGGAACCTCGATCTCACCAGCGATCCAAACACATACTCCGACGCTATCATCTCATCAGGGAGATCATCGAGAGGGGTGATGTAAGGATATGCAGGACTTCGACAGACAGCAACATTGCTGATCCACTGACAAAGCCCCTTACGCAGCAGAAGCATGATAGCCATTCTAGGTCCATCGGTATTAGATACATGGATGATTGGCTTTCAGTGCAAGTGGGAGATTGTTAGTGTTGTGCCCAAAAGCCAATCATGAGATGATTGTATTTTTGCACATTGAGTCATGATATTTTATTAAGGCATTAATCCAGCAATTATGTTTGTTGTTTTGTTTCTGCGTAACGTAATAAACATAATTGTAACCCTAGAATAATGATATTCTTAAACGTCCCTGGTCTAGTATTATTGTGGAGCGGGTTGCAATAATACATAACGACTAGCATATGTGGAGACTAATATGAGATATGTAGTCTACATATGGGTACAAGTTGGAGAACTTGTGTACTGGACCGACCCACCATGAGAACACTACATGGATCGTTATATGAGTGTCATAAGTGATTCTCATAGTGATCATGGTATATGTAGTCCTTCGACCTAAGATCATCAAGGTTCCCTACATGTGAGTCACATACTTTGATACTTTCCTTTGTTGCTCGTAACTGAGTGAACTTGAAGGAGGTCATTGGGTATGTCACATATCATGCGGAGGGATTTGTATGATCAAGATGGGATTTGTCCCTCCTATGTAACGGGAGTGATATCTTCGGGCCCCTTGATAGAGTGAGACTTAGAAAAATGCATGGCCATGCTCGGATGAGTTGATATATGATATCAATGTCATCAGTTTAAGTTGGTCTACTCGGTAATCAAGAAACCAAAGATTGGGCTATACGAGAGTGACACATTCCATGTCTCGTGCTTAGTCTTGATATCTTGGACAAAGGGACAATGGCATATATCGGTGATGATCATAAAGGTTTAGTCGAATCATCGACAATCTTGTCACTTGGGTAGCAATGATGTGTTGCTAGACACCGCTCATTGCTTATGATCATAAATGTGATTTATGATCATTGCCAACGTGGTAAGAGCCTATTGGGTCGCACACATAGAGCTATTTGGATCATTAGAGTGCATGGGCTAATTATTTGGGTTATGGTTTCACTTTAATTTCATATTAATAATGGGCCCAATAGTTGAGCCATTATTAAGCCCGAAATTAAAGCCTAATTGGATTAGGGCTTTGAAACCCATTAGGCCTGGAAGTTGAGTCTCACTATAAATACAACTTCTAAGTGAGAAATTCGCAGGTCTCCTTGCCCTAGCCTCCCAAAAGGACAGTCGCACTCTTCTCTTGCAATTCCTTGGAGGACGCAAGCTAGCACTGCGTGCGCAAGAGAAACGCATCTGCCGGGACGTGGTGGAAGCGTGGTGATCCCGAGAGGCTCGTGTGGATACCATAGAGAGCCTGAACACGTCAACTGTTCAGGTTTTGTGATTCGACTCTACAGTTGAGTGAGAGATCTCAACCGAAAATTAGGTATGAAATTTTCGAACACCCGGTTTACCCCGTTTCACTTGGATCCTGGAGGGTTTCGGTTAAATTCCGCTGCGCTGTTTGGCTCCCGAAACCCAACACCTTTTCCTCTCCAGAAATCTTTTCAGATTTCTCAGTCCTCTCAAACCATTGACCCTTCTTTGTCAGATGAGTAAGAACTGAGGCAATCATGGAAAAGCCTGATACAAATCTCCTGTAGTAACCAACTAATCCTAGGAAACTTCTGATTTCCTTCATAGTCCTTGCTCTTTGTCACTTTTACACTGCCTGGACCTTTTCAGGGTTTGTCTTAAGGCCTTGTGCATCTATGGTGTGTCCTAGTAAAAACACTTCCTTTACACAAAATTCACATTTGGATAACTTGGCATAATGCTGATGTCCCAACAGAGTCTTTAAGACAATCTTCAGATCAAGTTCATGTTCATTTTCATCCTTAGAATACACTATGATGTCATCCATGAATACAACCACAATTTTTTCCAGATGTGGTCTGAACACTCTATTTTCTGTATTTTCAATCAACCATGGAGCTAGGGCAAAGCTTGGAAGAGAGCCATGAGCTTGATGAACCAAGCTTATTGAAGGGAATGCACTTACTAAAGGTTTTGTGACCAAGTCTGAAGTGCATAAAGATGGCGGTGAAATGAGGTTTTCTAGAGCCGAAATTTAGTACTAACTAGTGTTAAAATCCTCCCAAGACCAAGCATTAGCTTGAGGAGGGCTTCCATAGTAATTTACTTAAGTTTATTGCATGTTTTATGGACTAACCTATGGTTTATGTTGTTGCTGCATTTCATGTGTTTGTTGGCTGTGAATGGCTGCTGCATTTGGTTCTTATATCTTGTATATATGCATTGTGATTTTGTGTTTTAGTGTCTTTGGATGTAGGTTTTAATGATGGTTACATTGCCTATTGAATCCAAGTGCTACCATTACGAAGTTTCTCAATGAAACTTACTCTTATCAATTTTATCATTTTAAGTCCAGCTAAAAGATTAGCTTCAAACATACCATTGTAGTTTGGGTTTTGATGTGAATTTTTAGGCACTTAAACTCTCATATCTCTATTTGTGATCTGAAAAGTTTGGTGATTTTAGGAGCACATTTGGTATTTTTAATGGTGGTGCTTGTTATGTTATGCAATAGCTGTCCAGCATCTTATTTCTGGAGTCCATTGTATCCCAGGCACTCCTGTAACTTAGGATGTATATTTAGCTGAGTGAAGACCATTTTGTAGTGCATGTATGCATGTATATGTAGTGTATGTAAAATGAGACAAGTATCTGAATAGTTGAGTAATGTTTTGGCAATGTGTGTGATGTCTTGCAACGCTGCCTAAGTGTAATTGATAGGCTGCTTACTTGTAAATTCTATTTTCCCACATAAAAGTCACTACATGAAGAGAATGTATTTTCCATGTGTATTGGACATATATGGGGTAGCCTTGGAGGGCTTTCCCCTTATGAATGAAGTGTTTGCACACTTATGAAATTTTGTATGGGTAAAATGGTCATAAAGTGACAAATAATTTTGACACTAGACTCAAAGTTAGATATCTCCCTGTGTGGAATGAATCTTGATATGAAATTTTAACCACATATAGAGGACATATAAAGGTTTAACTGGGACTTAGAATTTCTGAATTTGGAGAACTATATCCAAAGATATGATGTTGTAAATTTGGCTAACTTACTGTTTGTTCTGTCAGAATTTTGTAACCTAGTTAAAAAATCCATAACTTGGTCCACAAGTGGGCTATTGATGTAAAACAAAATTACTTGGACTACTCTAAGTCTCTACTTGATAATGGAGCAAATAAAATAGTGTGGTATGGGACTAGGCTGATATAGTTTATTAGAGGATGTTGCAAGTGCAGTGGCTGGTCACTAAAACTTGACAAGATTGCCTAATGTGTAATAGCCAAAATTAAGACTTGTTCTAGTGTTTTCCATCTTTTCTACCATGGTGTCCATGAAATATGAATATGAGTGTGATGATTGGACCAATATGCATGTTTTTACTTAGTGCCCAAGAGGGCCACTTGGGTATGCACACTAAGGGTAGTGTTGTGATGGCCTACAGAATATTACCAATCTTGGGAGTCTAAATGCACAATTTTGGCACCGTAATTAGAGTACCCTAGAGTGGGTAATAGATGTTGGCATCAAAGCATGGTCAGAGCATGGTTTGTAAATGTACAAAGCATATAGTTGCATTGCATGCATCTATATACATGAACTCAGTTTGGTCAACTACTAGTGTCAAGTACCATTAAAATACCTACGATCTTTATATGTTCTCTAAGATGAATCATCAATGCAGGAAGTAAACATGGTTGTCACAAGGAGAAGGGGAAACACCCCAAAGGCCTCCTACTAATTATGGGCAATAAAGAAATGGACATAATAGAAGGAATTAGGGCCAACAAAGGATACCAAATCCTGAAGTGCCTCAGGCTTGGGTAGAGCTTCAGGAGAACTTAGCTCTAATCAATGAAAACTTAGTAAGGCTAATGCAAGTACAACAATAAGGAGTCGAAGTAGCCCCAGCAGAACCCATTTAGGATGCACAATAACAACCATAAGAGGATATTGTTAGTATTGTGCCCAAAAAGCCAATCATGAGATGATTGTATTTTTTGCACAGTGAGCCATGATATTTTATTAAGGCATTAATCCAACAATTATGTTTGTTGTTTTGTTTTTACGTAACTTAATAAACATAATTGTAACCCTAGAATAATGATATTCTTAAATGTCCTTGGTCTAGTATTATTGTGGAGCAAGTTGCAATAATACATAACGACTAGCATATGTGAAGACTAATATGAGATATGTAGTCTACATATGGGTACAAGTTGGAGAACTTGTGTACTGGACCGATGCACCATGAGAACACTACATGGATCGTTATATGGGTGTCATAAGTGATTCTCACAGTGATCATGGTATATGTAGTTCTTCGACCTAAGATCATCAAGGTTCCCTACATGTGAGTCACATACTTTGATACTTTCCTTTGTTGCTCATAACTGAGTGAACTTGAAGGAGGTCATTGGGTATGTCACACATCATCTGGAGGGATTTGTATGATCAAGATGGGATTTGTCCCTCCTATATAATGGGAGTGATATATTCGGGCCCCTTGATAGAGTAAGACTTAGAAAAATGGATGGCCATGCTCGGATGAGTTGATATACGATATCAATGTCATCAGTTTAAGTTGGTCTACTCGGTAATCAAGAAACCAAAGATTGAGCTATACGAGAGTGACACATTCCATGTCTCATGCTTAGTCTTGATATCTTGGACAAAGGGACAATGGCATATATCGATAATGATCATAAAGGTTTAGTTGAATCACCGACAATCTTGTCACTTGGGTAGCAATGATGTGTTGCTAGACACCGCTCATTGCTTATGATCATAAATGTGGTTTATGATCCTTGCCAACGTGGTAAGAGCCTGTTAGGTCGCACACATAGAGCTATTTAGATCATTAGAATGCATGGGCTAATTATTTGGGTTATGGTTTCACTTTATTTTCGTATTAATAATGGGCCCAAGAGTTGAGCCATTATTAAGCCCGAAATTAAAGCCTAATTGGATTAGGGCTTTGAAACCCATTAGGCCTGGAAGTTGAGTCTCACTATAAATACAACTTTTAGTGAGAAATTCGTTTGGTCTTCTTGCCCTAGCCTCCCAAAATGACAACCGCACTCTTCTCTTACAATTCCTTGGAGGACACAAGCTAGCACTGCGAGCGCAAGAGAAACACATCTGTCGGGATGTGGTGGAAGTGTGGTGATCCCAAGAGGCTCATGTGGATACCATAGAGAGCTTGAACACATCAACTATTCAGGTTTTGTGATTCGACTCTACAGTTGAGTGAGAGATCTCAACTGAAAATTAGGTGTTACCCACTCCGGGGTAGTCCAGTTATGGTGCCAAAACTGTGCACTATGTAAATACATGCATATTGGTCCAACCAACACACACATATTCACATTTCATGCACACCATGGAAGCAAAGAAGGATAACACTAGCACAAGTCTTAGTTTTGGCTTCCACACATTAGGCAATCTTGTTAAGTTCTAGTGGCCAGCTACAGCACCTGTAACTTCCACTAATAAACTGTATCATTCTACCCTCATACACCCCTATTTTATTTGCTCCATTATGAAGTAGAGACTTAGAGCAAACCAAGGAATTTTGTTTTACGTCAATAGCCCACCTATGGACCAAGTTATGGATTTTTGAAGTTGGTTACAAAATTCTGACCAAATGAACAGTAACTCAGCCAATTTTACAATGTCATATCTTTGGATACAAGGATACAAATCCAGAAATTCCAAATTTATGTTCAACCTCTAGATGTTATCTAGGTTTGGTCAAAATATCATACCATGATTCACTCTACACAAGGAGATATTAAACTTGAGGTACATGGTCGAAATTCTGGCAACTTTTGGACCATTTTTCCCGTACATTTTTTCCAACCCATGCAAACACTTCATTCACAAGGGGAAAGCCCTCCAAGGCTATCCCATACATGTAAAATGAACATATTAATTACATTCTCTTGCATCTAGCAACTTTATGTGGCCAAAACAGAATTTACAAGCAAGCAGCCTATCATTCACACTTAGGCAGCTTTGCACCACATCACTTACATAGCCAAAACATTACTCAAATGTTCACATAATTTTCTCATCTCACATACACTACATGTACATGTATAAATGCACTACAATATCATATTAAATCAGCTAAATACACACCCTAGGTTACAGGAGTGCCTGAGACACAATGGACTCCAGAAACCGGATGCTGGACAGCTGCTGCACAACACAGTAGGTACCACCATTAAAAATACCAAATGCGCTCCTAAAATCACCAAAATTTCCAGATCACAACTAGACACATGGAAGTTAATGTACCTAAAATTTCAGATAAAAAATAAAACGAAAAATGTTAGTTTGAAGGTGATCTTTCAGCTGGACCTGAAATGACAGAATTGAGGAGAGTAAGTTTCATTGAGAAACTTAGTAAGGGTAACACTTGGTTTCTTAAGGTAATGTGATCCTCATTAAAACCTGAATCCAAAGACACTAAAACACAAAAAACACAATGCATATATACAAGAAATAGCAACCAAATGCAGCAGCCAAACACAAACAACAAACACATGAAATGTGGCAGCAACATATACATTATGTTAGTCCATAAAACACATAATAAACACAACCAAATCACTATGGCAGCCCTCCTCAAGCTAATTCTTGGTCTTTAGGAGGATTTTAACAGTAGTTAGTACTAACTCTGGGCTCTAGAAATCCTCACTTTACTGCCATCTTTGTATACTTGACAGTAGGTCACAAAACCTTCAATAAGTGCACTCCCCTCAATAAGCTTGGTTCATCAAGCTCATGGCTCTCTTCCAAGCTTAGTCATAGCTCCATGGATGTTTGAAAATACAGAAAACAACCCAAGAGAGCAAGAGAACCCTTACCAAAGTGAGTAGGCCGAATTTGAAGCTTAATCCTTGAAGTATGCAAGAAATAGCTCTAGTTTGCTTCCAATTGCTTCCTTTTGCCTTCAATTTCAATCTATTGCAAGTTTGAAGGTGTGGTGGCTATGGAGGAAGTATGGATGTGTTCTTGGTCTGGGGGAGGACGAAAATGAAAGAGGCATAAGTGATTTCGCCAATTAAATGGCCTTAAATGAGCTTAAGGGCACCAAAACACACTTAACAAGCTTAACTTGCTTTATGTCATTTTCCTTCTCACTAATTATGGTTTCTTTGTCTTAAACTCATTGGTACACATGTGCCTAACATTTTTTAATAATTATCAAGTCTTGGATGCCTCCCCCATGGTGGGATAACCCCAAAATTCGACCCTTAGACTTAAGTCAAAAGCTTGAACACCTTAAGCTTTACACTAGGACATTTAGGTCCTTATTGCCTTTAGTGTTTCCTTTATCCAAACTTGTCTTCCATGTGCAATTTGGTCCTCCAATAGCACTTTCGTACGATTCATATCCTTCCCATAACTCTCCAAGTCTCTTTCTTGAGACTTTTGCAATTGAGTACCCGAATTTCCAAAACCCTACAAAAAAGTCCATAGGTTGCTTGGCAAACAAGCAATCCTTAAGGCTTTTCTTGGTGACCAAGTTACCAACTTGAAACACTTTTAAAGAGGTGTTGATCCTACCTTTTACCCCCCACACTTTAAACACTATGGTGAGAATTACACAATATAATGGTTTTTAGCCATTATGACACACTTGTAATTCTCCCATTTTATGAGGTGGTAACATTAGGTATGAAAATTTTTGAACACCCAGTATACCCCATTTCACTTGGATCCCAGAGGGTTTCGGTTAAATTCCGCTGCACTGTTTGGCTCCCAAAACCCAACAGTGGTATCAGAGCTACTGGTAAAACCCTAAATTGAGATTGAATGTTGAATCGCATGATGTTATATGTTCAATTGCTTTGGGCCATGATTAATTAGATTGATTCATGATGCATGAATCCGGAACTCATAATTAACGTATGACATATATGAAGAAATGACACTAATTGGTTAATGAGATTAACCCAAATTTGATAGGTATGAGATACCTTTATGGATTAGGATTCTTGCAATAGTTGCAAAAACCCTAGCTTGGTTCGGATTTTGGTTTTTGTCTTTTAGTGTCTTTGGATGCAGGTTTTAATGATGATTACATTGCCTATTGAATCCAAGTGCTACCCATACTAAGTTTCTCAATGAAACTTACTACCCTGAATTCTGTCATTTCAGGTCTGGCTGAAAGATCACCTTCAAACTAACCTTTCTCATTTGATTTTTAATCTTAAATTTCAGATACATGAACTTCCATATGTCTAGTTATGATCTAGAAATTTTGGTTATTTTAGGAGCACATTTGTTATTTTTAATGGTGGTACTTATTGTGTTATGCAGCAGCTGTCCAGCATCCTGTTTTGGAGTCCATTGTGCCTCAGGCACTCCTGTAACTTAGGGTGTATATTTAGTTGAGTTAAGACCATTATGTAGTGCATGTATGCTTGTACATGTAGTGTATGTAAAATGTGACAAGTATGTGAACATTTGAGTAATGTCTTGGCTATGTAAGTGATGTGGTGCAAAGCTGCCTAATGTGAATGATGGGCTGCTTACTTGTAAATTCTGTTTTGGCCACATAAAGTTGTTAGAAGAAAGGGAATGTAATTCCTATGTGTAATTGACATATATGGGATAGCCTTGGAGGGCTTTCCCCTTGTGAATGAAGTGTTTGCATGGTTTGGAAAAATTGTATGGGCAAAATGGTTATAAAGTGACAAGAATTTCGACCCTGTACCTAAAGTTGAATATATCCCTGTGTAGAATGAATCTCTATATGAAATTTTGAACTCAACTAGAAAACATCTTGATATTGAACGTTGATTTCGAATTTCCAAATTTGGAGCCCTGTAGCCAAAGATATGACGTTGGAAAATTCTCTGAATTACTGTTCATTTGGTCAGAATTTTGTAACCAACTTCAAAAATCCATAACTTGGTCCATAGGTGGGCTATTGATGTAAAACAAAATTCGTTGGCTTTCTCTAAGTCTCTACTTGGTAGTGGAGAAAATAAAATAGGGGGGTATGTGGCTAGAGTGATACAGTTTATTAGTGGAAGTTACAGGTGCAGGGGCTGGTCACTAGAACTTAACAAGATTGCCTAATGTGTGGAAGCCAAAACTAAGACTTGTGCTAGTGTTTTTCTTCTTAGCTGCCATAGTGTGCATAAATGTGAATATGTATGTTATGGTTAGACTAACATACATGTATTTACATAGTGCTCAAAAGGGTCACTTGAGTATCTACACTAAGGCTATTGTTCTGATGGCCTATAGGACACACCAAACCTGGGAGTTTAAATACACAATTTTGGCACCATAATTGGACTACGCCGGGGTGGGTAACAGAAGTTGCTATTAGAGCATGGTTTATAAATGTACATAGCATATAGTTGCATTGCATGCCTCAACACATATGAACTCAGTGACCTTCTTGAAATACCTATGATCTTTATATGTGCTTTATGATGAATCATCAACGTTGGAAGTAAACATGGTTTCCACAAGGATATGGGAACCACCCTGAAGGCATCCTACTGACTTTGGACAACAAAGAAATCAACAAAATAGAGGGAATCAAGGGCAACAGGGTGGCTACCAAACCCTGAAGTTCCTTAGGTCTGGTTAAAGCTTCAGAGGAACTTACGTCTATTCAATGAAAACTTAATGAGGATCAATCGAGCACAATAGCAGGGAGTCCAAGTAGCTCTAGTATAACTAGTTTAGGATGCACAGCAACAACCAGAAGAGGATACTAGGAACACATCTAAATATGTTCCTTCTGGAAGCTTGGAAGATACAAATGATGAAACTGTTGGGGAGGCAGATGAAGATAGGAGAAATCCAAGTAGAAGAAGACTAAGGTCTGAGATTGGTCAGGTATCCAAGACCAATCCCTCAGTCTATGACCACTCCTCCACTAGGATTGAGATTAAGGAAGGCCATGAGAGAAGATCTAGGAGAAGGTGTTGGGTTTCGGGAGCCAAACAGAGTAGCTAAATTTAACCGAAACCCCACAGGATCCAAGTGAAACGGGGTAAACCGGGTGTTCGAAAAATTTTCATACCTAATTTTCGGTTGAGATCTCTCACTCAACTGTAGAGTCAAATCACAAAACTTGAACAGTTGACGTGTTCAAGCTCTCTATGGTATCCACACGAGCCTCTCGGGATCACCATGCTTCCACTGCGTCCCGGCAGATACGTTTCTCTTGCGCTCACAGTGCTAGCTTGCGTCCTCCAAGGAATTGCAAGAGAAGAATGCGGTTGTCCTTTTGGGAGGCTAGGGCAAGGAGACCTGCGAATTTCTCACTAGAAGTTGTATTTATCGTGAGACTCAACTTCCAAACCTAATGGGTTTCAAAGCCCTAATCCAATTAGGCTTTAATTTCGGGCTTAATAATGGCTCAACTATTGGGCCCATTATTAATACGAAATTACTGTGAAACCAAAACCCAAATTATTAGCCCATGCACTCTAATGATCCAAATAGCTCTATGTGTGCGACCCAATAGGCTCTTACCATGTTGGCAATGATCATAAATCACATTTATGATCATAAGCAATGAGTGGTGTCTAGCAACACATCATTGCTACCCAAGTGACAAGATTGTCGATGATTCGACTAAACCTTTATGATCATCACTGATATATGCCACTGTCCCTTTGTCCAAGATATCAAGACTAAGCACGAGACATGGAATGTGTCACTCTCATATAGCCCAATCTTTGGTTTCTTGATTACCGAGTAGACCAACTTAAACTGATGACATTGATATCGTATATCAACTCATCCGAGCATGGCCATGCATTTTTCTAAGTCTTACTCTATCAAGGGGCCCAAAGATATCACTCTCATTACATAGGAGGGACAAATCCCATCTTGATCATACAAATCCCTCCGCATGATATGTGACATACCCAATGACCTCCTTCAAGTTCACTCAGTTACGAGCAACAAAGGAAAGTATCAAAGTATGTGACTCACACCTAGGGAACCTTGATGATCTTAGGTCGAAGGACTACATATACCATGATCACTATGAGAATCACTTATGACACTCATATAACGATCCATGTAGTGTTCTCATGGTGGGTCGGTCCAGTACACAAGTTCTCCAACTTGTACCCATATGCATACTACATATCTCATATTAGTGTCCATATATGCTAGTTGTTATGTATTATTGCAATCCACTCCACAATAATACTAGACTAGGGGCATTTGAGAATATCATTATTCTAGGGTTACAATTATGTTTGTTAAGTTACGTAGAAACAAAACAACAAACATAATTGTTGGATTACTGCCTTAATAAAATATAATGACTCAATGTGCAAAAATACAATCATCTCATGATTGGCCTTTTGGGCACAACACTAATAGAAGGGAGAGAGATCAAGGAGAACATCACCACACAAATGGGTATCACAGATCAAGGAGACATAGATCAGAGGATCTAGAAGGCCTAGATGAAGTCAAACTGTTGGAGAGGTTTCAAGACCTAAGACCTCCCTGTTTGATGGAAGGGCTAGGCTAAAGAGAGCTAAGGAGTGGTTAGTCTTCATTGAAAAAATGTTTGAGAGGATGCCACTCAGCTCCACCAAGAGAGTGTCACTGGCTACTTACAATCTGGTGGACAGTGTAGAGATATGGTGGAGGAGCACCAGAGATAGATATGCTGTCTACAGTGGTAGAAGGCTAGGAGGAGACATATAAATGACCCGGCCAGAGTTCACGCAGCTATTCTAGCAGTAGTACATTAGTGATGCTATCAAGGATATGAAGCAAGTTGAATTTCATGGTCTAAGGCAGGACAATCTCAGTGTCCTAGAGTATGAGCTCAAATTCAGTTAGTTGGTGAGGTATGGTCCTTAGTATCATGGACTGGAGGAGTTAAAGCCCAAAAGATTTTTCAGAGGCCTAAGGTTAGATATTAGAAAGGTTGTAAGACCTTTTGGAGAAGTCACATACTATGAAGTTGTTACCACCTCACAAAATGGGAGAATTACAAGTGTGTCGTAATGGCTAAAAACCATTATATTGTGTAATTCTCACCATAGTGATTGAAGTGTGGGGGGGTAAAAGGCATGATCAACACCTCCTTAAAAATGTTCCAAGTTGGTAACTTGGCCCCCTAGAAAAGCCTTAAGGATTGCTTGTTTGTCAAGTAACCTATGAACTAAATTGTAAGGTTACAAAGACTGGGTACTCAATTGCACAAATTTCTAAATATGGCTATGGAAAGGACATGGATGGAATTATGAAGAAAGGATATGGATGGAATTATGAAGAAAGAACATGGAAGGAATTAAATATATTGTTGGGGACCGAAGTGCTCAAAGAGGCAAAAGTTTGCCATTTATGGCATAATGACAACTAATGTGCTTAAGTGTCCTAGATTTTTCTAAGGTGAAAATGACTATTGACCAAGGTTAAAAGAGGTCAAAATATGTCATTCTCCCAGCCAAAATTGATGGAAATAATCTGTCCAAGTGTTGGCCAAAGTTTCAAAAAATTTGCATATATGCCACCAAGGTCAAAATGATGTATAAATGAAGAAAAATCTTCATTTCATTGGAATTTTCCCTAAATTTTGGTTTCCAGAAGCTAAGAACTCTTCCTTAACCTTTTCCACCATCCTCCATAGCCACCATACCTTAAGAAATCAAGAGAAAGCAAGAGAAAGCAAAGAAGACATCAAAGAGTGCAAGAAAACCTATTTTTGGTTCTATTAAGGTTCATCAAATTTCCAGCGAAAGGTAAGGCTTTTAACTGGGTTTCATGGCTGTTTATTGTTCAATAAAAATTCCCAAACATCCATGAACCTAAGACCCTAAGCTTGGAAGAGAGCTAAGAGCTTGATGAACCAAGTTTAGGTTAAGGGGGAAATTTCACCAAGGGTTTCAACCCTACAGCTTTGGTGCTCTGTTATGGCAGTGAAATTCAGGGTTTCTAGAGCCCAAGTTAGTACTAACTAAGACCTAATGACCTCTTAATACCAAGCAATACCTTGAGGAGGGCTGCTATAGTGAGTTCTTAATGTTTAATTGAATGAATATGGACTAACCTTAATGTGTTAATGATGCCAGCATTTCATATGTTTGTTGCTGTGTTTGTTTGTGCATTTGGATGTGTATATTTGTGTGTTGTATTGTATTTTTATGTTTTATTGTCTTTATATTTCATGAATATGGGTGGATTTTGATGATTTTATTGATAAGCCCTTACTAAGTTTCATTCAAGAAACTTACCCCCTTTCGGTCCATTTCAGGAGCACCTGAAAGAGAGCATTCAAATTAATAGTTTTCGTTTGAATTTCTTTGTGAAATTTCAGGTACATTAACTTCAATATGTATAGTTATTATCTGGAAATGTTGGTGATTTTCTGAGCACATTTGGTATTTTTAGTGATGGTGCTTACTGTGTTGTGCAGCAGCTGTCCAGCATCCTGTTTTTGGAGTCCATTGTGTCTCAGGACCTCCTGTAACCTGGGATGTATATTAAGCTGGGATAGCTTTCAGAACTAGGTAGGGCCACTTTATGTACACAGTGATGCCATTTCGGCTCACTAATGCCCCAACCTACTTTATGGACCTCATGTAGATAGTGTTCAAGGTTTACTTAGATCACCTTTTGATAGTGTTTATAGATGATATACTGGTGTACTCAAAGGATGAGGAAGCCCAAAAAAAGCATCTAAGATTGGTACTTAGCTTGCTAAATGAGCATAGGTTGTATGGCAAGCTAAGCAAAATGCCAATTTTGGGCTTAATAAGTTGGATTTCTTGGACACAGGATCAATGAGCATGGCTTAGCTATTGATCCTAAGAAGATGAAGGCTGCCTTGGAGTGGAAGTAGCCCTAGAACATGAGGGAAATCAAAAAATTCCTGGGGGTAGTTGGTTATTATAGGAGATTTGTGCCTAAATTATCTATAATAGCAGCCTTACTAACCCAATTGACAAGGAAAGTTCAGAAGTTTGAGTGGGGTGAACAATGTGAGGTTACTTTCCAAGAGCTTAAGAAAAAACTAACTATGGCCCCAATACTAGTTCTACCAAACCCTACTAAGAAATATGAAGTGTATATAGTTGCTTGTCAAGTTAGGCTACACTGTGTGTTAATGCAAGGCAAATAGGCAATAGCTTATGGGTCAAGGTAACTAAGGCCTTATGAGAAAAACTATGTAGTTTATGATCTGGAGTTGGCAGTAGTGATCTTTGCTCTTAAGAAATGCAGACACTTCTTGCTAGGAAGCAAGTTTCAAGACTTTTATAGACCACACGAGTTTGAAGTACTTGTTTACACAAAATGACTTCAACATGAGGGAAAGAAGGTGGCTAGGGCACCTAAAAGAATTTTGAGTGCATCATTGTGTATATTGCTGGCAAAGCTAATGTGGTAGCTGATGCCTTGAGCAGAAAGTATACAAAACTACTTACAAGCACTAGGGAGCAGATTGAAGCAAAAAGTGCTTAGTCTAACTAAGTTAGCCCGAGAGTGGGTGTTACCACCTCACAAAAATATGAGAATTACAAATTGTGGCATAATGGTCAAAAACCATTATGTTGTGTAATTCTCATCATAGTGACTAAAATGTAAGGGGTAAAGGGCATGATCGACACCTCTTTGAAGTGTTCAAAGTTTGTAACTTGGCCCCCAAAGAAAAAACCTAGGGATTGCTTGTTTGTCAAGCAACCTATGGACTTTTTTGTAAGGTTTTAAAATTTGGGGTACTTAATTGCAAAACCCTCAAAAAATAGCTTTGGAGAGTTATGCGAAGGATATGAATGGTATGAAAGTGCTAATGGAGGACCAAATTGCATATGGAAGACAATTATGGGCAAAGAAGACCAGAAAGGGCTTTAAGGACTTAAGTGTCCTAGTGTAAGCCGTTGGATGTTTATGCTTATGACTTAAGTCAAATGGAAGCATTTTGGAGTTATCCCACCCAAGAAAAGGCAGCCAAACCAAGATAAGGATGGTCAAATGTGGGCCATGAGTTTAAGACTAAGAAACCATGGTTTTGTAGCAAGGAAAATGACATAAAGCATGGCTAAGGGTATGAAGGGTGTTTAGTGCACTAAAGCTTGGTTAAGCCTCTTAAAGTAGCCAATTTCTTCTTTGCTTCTCCCATATTCGACACACATTAGCCACGTTCACCTCCATAGATCCTCCATAGCCACCATATCTCCAACCTTGGAGCAAAAAGCAATTGAAAGCAAGAATGGGCAATTGGAAGCCATTTGGTACTAAGACCTGAGTGAACCTAGGATTGAGCTCCAATTTCAACATACACTCAAGGTAAGGAGTTCTCTTACTCTCATTGAATATTTACTATATTATTCAAACATCCATGGAGCTAGAGCTAAGTTTGGAAGAGAGCCAAGTGCTTGATGAACCAAGCTTAGTGAGGGGAGTGCACTTAGTGAAGGTTTTAAGACCTAGTATGAAGTGCACAGTGATGGCAACAAATTTAAGGGTTTCTAGAGCCCAAAGTTTGTAGTAACTAGTGTTCAAAGTCTCTTAAGACCAAGCTTATCTTGAGGAGGACTGCCATATTGATTTGCTTTTGCTTATTGCATGTTTTATGGACTAACCGATGCATATTGTTGTTGCCGCATACTTGTGTTTGTTGTTTGTGTTTGGCTGCTGCATTTGAATGGTCTAAATTGGATATATGCATTGTGTTTATTGTGATTTAGTTTCTTTGGATGCAGCTGATATCATGGGTTACATTACCTTAAGATTGTAAGTGTTCTCCTCACTAAGTTTTACAATGAAACTTACTCCCCTCAAATCTGCCCAGTTCAGGTCTACTAGAAAGATCATAATCAAACTAGCCCTTCTATTTTGAGTTTCAATATGAAATTTTAGTTATTTGGAGATCATTGTATGAAGTTGTGATCTGAAAATTTTGGTGATTTCAGGAGCACATTTCGTATTTTTAGTGGTGGTACTTATTGTGTTATGTAGCAGCTGTCTAGCATCTTGTTTCTGGATTCCATTGTGTCTCAGGCACTCCTGTACCATAGGGTGCATATTTAGCTAAGTTAAGACCATTATGTAGTGCTTGTGTGCATTCACATGTAGTGTATGTAAAATGAGATAAGTATGTGAACATTTGAGTAATGTTTTGGCAATGTATGTGATGTGGTCAAAGCTGCCTATGTGTGAATGATAGGCAACTTGTTTGTAAATTCTATTTTGGCCACATATTGTTGCTAGATGCAAGAGCATGTAATTTTTATGCATGTTGGACATGCATGGGATAGTCATAAAGTGACCAGAATTTTGATTCTGCACTCAAAGTTCTATATCTCCCTATGTAGAATTAATTTTGGTATGAAATTTTGACCACACCTAGAGCACATCTAGTGGTTTATTTGGGGTTTGGAATTTCTACATTTGGGGCCCTAAAGCCAAAGTTATGATGTTGTAAATTTGGCTAAGGTATTGTTCATTTGGTCAAAATTTTGTAACCAACTTGAAAAATTTGTAACTTGGTCCATTTGTGGTCTAATGATGTAAAATCAAAATCCCTGGTTTTGTTTAATTTATACTTGATAGTGAAGCAAAGAAAATAGGGGCTACATGCCTAGATTAATGCAATTTTTTGGAAAAAGTTTCGGTTGTAATGACTGGTTACTTAAACTTAACAAGATTGCCTAATGTGTGGTAGCCAAGATTAAGACTTGTGCTGGTGTTCTCCTTCCATGCTACCATGGTGTACATAAAATGTGAATATGTGTGTAATGGTTGGACCAATATACATGCATTTAGATAGTGCCCAAGAGGGGCATTTAGGATTGCACACTATGGGTATTGTTCTAATGGCCTATAGAACATACCAACCCTGCGAGTTTTAAATGCACAATTTTGGCACCATAATTGGATAACCCTGGAGTGGGTAACTGTAGGGGTAGTGGGGAATGAACCAAGATATGATTCTAACTATCAGGTTAGAGTGAAAGGACTTAATTAGGGAAGCATAGTTACAAGACAAGGAGCTTCCTAAAATTTGTGGACAGAAACAAGGAAGAATGTACCGAGGATTTTTCTTTAGGCATGGGATGCTGTACTTCCAAGGAAGAATCTTTGTGCTTAGTGAGGGTGGCCTTTGGAAATAGACTCTGGACCACTCTAGTATGCTAAGTGCACATCCTGGAGCCCACAAGATGTACAAGGATTCGAGATCACATTTTGGTGGCCTTACATGAAACAAGACATTGGTGCTTATGTAGCTAAATGTATGACTTGCCAATAAGTCAAGGTAGAATATCAGAGGCCTGGTGGTAAGCTTCAGAGCATACCTGCGCCAAAAAGGAAGTAGCGCTCCATATATATGGACTTTGTAATGGGTATGCCAATGACCAAAAGAAAACACAATACAATATGGGCCATAGTGGGTAAGTTGACTAAGGTAGCCCACTTCTTGTCTAGAAACCTCATAGATTCACTAGATATGTTGGCTCAACTCTACATGAGAGAGAGTGTGGGGTTGCATGGTGTACCAGATGATATTATCTTGAATAGAAACCCTAGGTTTGTTTCTAGGTTTTGGATGTCCTTGCAGCATGGCTTACGCGCTAAATTAAAGTTTAGCTCAGCATACCATCCTCAAACCAATGGATAGACTAAAAGAACTGTACAAGTATTTGAGGATATGTTGAGGTGTTGTGTTATAGACTTTCAAGGGGATTAGGACCAACACTTGCCTTTAGTAGAGTTTTCTTACAGCAACAGCCATCACTTAGTGAATGGCAAGGCACCCTATGAGGCACTTTGTGGTAAAAAGTGCATAACTCCACCTTGTTGGCATGAACTTAGAGATATGATGGAGATGGGCCCAAAACTCTTAAGAGAAACTATTGGGAAGATTATGGTTTTGTTTATTTCTGGAAATTTTTTGATTTTTCTAGAAAATTTTCTAAAAACTAGAAAATGAAAAAAAAATGTTCAGTGAAGTGATTTTCTTGTTTAGTTTCTCTGAATTATTTTTTTTCCATTTTATGAAGAATTTTTTTTTCCATTTTATGAAGATGTTGAAAACACAATTTTACTTGTTTTCTCAGTTTTTTGCCTTCATTCACGATCACGTCTCCGTCCTTCAACTCTCTCCCTCAATCTTGAATTTTTTGTTAGTGTTGTGCTCAAAAGCCAATCATGAGATGATTGTATTTTTGCACATTGAGTCATGATATTTTATTAAGGCATTAATACAACAATTATGTTTTTTGTTTTGTTTCTGCGTAACTTAACAAACATAATCGTAACCCTAGAATAATGATATTCTTAAACATCCCTGGTCTAGTATTATTGTGGAGTGGGTTGCAATAATACAAAATGACTAGCATATGTGGAGACTAATATGAGATATGTAGTCTACATATGGGTACAAGTTGGAGAACTTGTGTACTGGACTAACCCACCATGAGAACACTACATGGATCATTATATGAGTGTCATAAGTGATTCTCATAGTGATCATGGTATATGTAGTCCTTCGACCTAAGATCGTCAAGGTTCCCTACATGTGAGTCACATACTTTGATACTTTCCTTTGTTGCTCGTAACTGAGTGAACTTAAAAGAGGTCATTGGGTATGTCACATATCATGCGGAGGGATTTGTATGATCAAGATGGGATTTGTCCCTCCTATGTAACAGGAATGATATCTTCGGGCCCCTTAATAGAGTGAGACTTAGAAAATGCATGGCCATGCTCCGATGAGTTGATATACGATATCAATGTCATCAGTTTAAGTTGGTCTACTCGGTAATCAAGAAACCAAAGATTGGGCTATACGAGAGTGACATATTCCATGTCTCGTGCTTAGTCTTGATATCTTGGACAAAGGGAGAATGGCATATATCGGTGATATCATAAAGGTTTAGTCGATTCACCGACAATCTTGTCCCTTGGGTAGCAATGATGTGTTGGTAGACACCGCTCATTGCTTATGATCATAAATGTGATTTATGATCATTGCCAACATGGCAAGAGCCTATTGGGTCGCACACATAGAGCTATTTGGATCATTAGTGACACGATCCCCCGTGCCCCTGCCCGGGATACCCTGTGAGCGTTTGTCTCACCGGATAAGTGAATTGTAGCGTTGCTCATACTCCCGTACTGACATCTCTCCCTGTGTCAGATTCTCAAACTGGATCCTCCTCTGATCCTGTGCAGCTTCACTGATATACTCCTGTCTGAACTTCTTCTCGAAGTCTGACCACTTGAGCACCTTTTTCTTGTGCTCTGGACGAGTGCCATTACTCTCCCTCAGCAACTCCATCACGTCATCCCACCAAAGACTGGCTCTCCCTCTCAGAAAGAATGGTACCAAAACCATCCTCTGTTCTGACTCATAACCACCACAAGTGAAGAGTCTGTTCATAACAGACAACCAGTCCTCTGCTCTGTCAGGATCTCCTGTCCCATCAAAGCTAGGTGGATCAACTGTCTTGAACTTCTCTAATAATCTCATTTGATGTGGAGTGTCTCCCCTCCTTGGAGCCTCCATCATCTCTGGTTCCCTTTCCTCCTCATGAACTTGATTTCGGCGTTCTTGAGCTCTAGGCACTTGCTGTGGCTCAGCATGCCTTTCCTGCTCCTGTTGTGGTTCATCCTCCTCCTGGACAGCACCCCTGTCCTCATAATCTCTGAACATCTCTGTCACAAGGGTATTCATACCCTGTGCCACCTGAGCCATAGTCTCTGTCAACCCCTGTAGCACCCTGGATATCTCATCCAGCCTCACCACAACCGGGTACTAGAACCCTCACCAGGTTCTTAGAACCCTCACCAGGTTCTCTAGTTCCCCTTGATGCTCCCGACCTAGTGTCAACCATGGTAACCTGCAACCACAGTCAGACAACATTCCCCAGATGTTGGTCAGTACTAACTTCCTAGCACTTGGACTTTTCCAACTAGATCTCAGTCTAAGCCTCCAATATCTATGAAATAAACCCTTAGCTCTGATACCAAAAACACTGACACGATCCCCCGTGCCCCTGCCCGGGATACCCTGTGAGCGTTTGTCTCACGGTGGATTGTAATTGGCTAGCTGAGTATGTGTGCGGATTAAATCCGATGCTACTAGTTGATTAACCTAGAAATGCAACATGCATGTTCTTATGCTTTGACTTGGTTTATTAAAACCATAAAACATTAAACAAGAACTCGGCCGAGTAATTTCTGCACAAATATATACAAACTGCCAAAGCATATCAAAATCAACAATTTGTGTGGTTAACTACACATAAACAACTCGTGAAAGCATTCATACAATGAAGTAACTAATGCTCCCACCCAAGAACAATCCTGGAGTCAAGGACTCTTTATAACATAGACTATGGAGGCAAACTAAAGTACTGTATCAAAATACAAGACTTTACTGAGATCTCTTTACCCTAGCTCCCACTTTGGACACCCGTCCCAGTGGCGAGTCTCACAAATCCTCTGCCAAGTGCTACTAGGCTCTGCAGCCAAAGGAAGAAACAAGTTAGTACTGCTACCTGACCAACAAACCAACTGAGCACTTAGGCAAACTAGAAACTCAAGGTTTCTCAACTACCTTACCTTTACACACCAAAAAGGTACTACCGTGATAATCCTCAACGATTATCCGGTCCAGCAACTTCAGGCTCTGCATAACAAACAGGGAGTGAGAATTCAACAATTCTCAGTAAGGGGTCTTCCATGTACCTGCAAGAAAAACCTAGGACTCTGGCTGCGAGCTCACACAGCATGAGGGTACTAGTATATATGCATATAACCAGGTCCGTAGACCTCTCCTCAAGTAGTCCTCCTTACCAGGCCAAGCGCAACTACTTAGCAACCTGGCACTCGGCCCAAGGGCGAACCTTAGCAAGCCACAAACAATCATAAAACCTCTCACCTAGTTGTTATGCAGGGGAATTATGGTGGGACTTTGTAGACTAGGCCGCAGGGCCTCATTGATGTAGACTAGATGAACAAGGTTTCGCCTTGTGGCCTCGTGGCTACGGCACGGCTAGGCCGACAAGGGTTCTAAACCTCTCACCTGAGCTAATGATAACTAATTATGTTCATTTGCAACATAGTTTCCTTAAAAACTTGCCTTCACTTTGAGTTAATATAAATCTAAAACTAGGACAATTTAAGTGTTTTTAAAACATTGAGGTGATAGTACTCCCTCTTAGCTTCGATTGGAATCTTGAATCACCTCAATCGGACACCCGAGCGAAAAGTTATGCTGAAAACAAAACCGGGTGTCAAATGCTGTCTTGGCGACGCGTCGCCACAGTTGTCGACGTTCTGAAACATTTTTCTGGATTGGCGACGCGTCGTGGGAACTCGTGGGGATTGGCGACGCGTCGCCAAACCTGCAAAATGCCCAGAAAACCCCGATTTTACTGCTATGAACTTTGGACACTTCCCACACATATCAAACATGCATGGAATGCCTCCAAATTTCATACACACAAAGTACATGTTGCAAGGAACATAACCAACTATCAAAAGCTAAGCTATGATGTATCGTAACATCAAACAATTCCTCTCAATCCCGCTAGTCCACCATAATTCACCAAAACGTTTCTCAATGCCTTAGCCAAAAACTACTCAAATTTCTCAAGCAATTCCAAGCCAATAGCATTCCATGAACATAAAAACACTTCTCCCTTACCTCAACTCCAAGTGCAAGAATCAAAACCCCTTTTCGTTCAACCAAGCTCCCAAAGTTCTACACAATTCCAAACCAAAAACAAAGCTCCAAACATCAAATTCATGCCTCCTAACCAAAACCCAAGCTTCAAATCAACCAAATACCATGAATTCAATCAAGAACACAACTCTTACCTCGTTCAAAAATAGGGGATGGAGAAAAACGTCCTTCCAAGCTTCAAAAACATGATTTCAAGCTTGAAAATGCATCCTCCAAGCTTATACACCCTTAATTGCACCTCTTGACACCAAGATCACTTGATTCCAAGTTCAATTTGAGAGAGAAATGAGTGAGGGAAGCTTAAGAACGTGTTAATGGCAGCTTGTCCTCCTCTTTCCCTTCTTAAACCCTCACTTAACACCAAGATCACCAAGGTTTCAAGTTAAGTGCAATTAGGTCCCCCATCTTTGTAACTTAATAGTTCTTGATTAAATTCTTGTCCATTTGTCAAGTTTGAGCTAAGGTTAAGAGTTAAATTTTCAAAATTCATTTTAAAACACTCGGGACTCATGCCGGCTACTCAGGGTGCAAAATTACCATTTTGCCCCTGAACTTAGTTCAGAGCTTTATTCTTGTCGGAACTTAGTGAACTTCGGTAAACTCTTTTATTCTTGCTAAGTAAACTTAAATTAAACTTCTAAACTTAATTCAAAACTCTTTAGCTTCCTCAAGAAGGGTCATAAAATTAGAGTGCATGGGCTAATTATTTGGGTTATGGTTTCACTTTAATTTCGTATTAATTATGGGCCCAAGAGTTGAGCCATTATTAAGCCTGAAATTAAATCCTAATTGGATTAGGGCTTTGAAACCCATTAGGCCTGGAAGCTGAGTCTCACTATAAATACAACTTTTAAGTGAGAAATTTGCATGTCTCCTTGCCCTAGCCTCCCAAAAGGACAGTCGCACTCTTCTCTTGCAATTCCTTGGAGGACGCAAGCTAGCACTGCGAGCACAAGAGAAACGCATCTGCCGGGACGTGGTGGAAGCGTGGTGATCCCAATAGGCTCGTGTGGATACCATAGAGAGCTTGAACACGTCAACTGTTCAGGTTTTGTGATTCGACTCTATAGTTGAGTGAGAAATCTCAACCGAAAATTACGTATGAAAATTTTTGAACACTCAATTTACCTCGTTTCACTTGGATCCTGGAGGGTTTCGGTTAAATTCTGCTACACTGTTTGGCTCCCGAAACCCAACATTTTTCACATATGGTGTTGGGCACCCTCTTGTTGCCATCGCGACTTCTGTGTTGCCACCACGACCCAAGCAACTTCTCCCTTGCCATTGCCACCTGAACATCTCTGTCACCGATGTCTCTCTTTCGAGATCCAAACTAGTGTTACCATATCCCTTTTACCATTGCCGTATCTCCCTTGCCACCACCCGCTGGCCAATCTCTCCCTTGCTGTCACCACTCGACAAATGGCCTAGTCAACACCGTCTAAATAGTGATGGAACATAGGACTTGGGATTGATCTCTTCTCCTTCCTTTGTACTATGTCAACAATTATTAGTGGTAGGTCTAATGGAAAGCACTGACATTGATATGTGAGTTGGCGATGAGCGATATAGTGGTGGAAGATGGCAGCAGTACTAGAATGTCAAAGTGTTTGGGAATGATGGAGAAGATGGTGCAAACATAAGGGATATAAAAGCTAAAGCCTAAGCAATAGAGAGCAAAAAGTTGGGGGCTATCTTTAACATTTTTTAATTTTACTTTTAAAGCTGATAGACTCAGGAAAATCTCTTTTGTAGTGCACAGACTTTCCCTTAACTTTCAACTAAGGCATTGAACTTTTTCAATGTAGTACATATATATATAATCATTTTTACTTAGTTTAAAACAACTAAACATGTTTTCAAAAACAAATTTTGAAAAACTGCATATAGAAAAAGAAAATAGATAACAGAAAATGAAAATAAAAATTGTTTTCTACATTCGAGTATCCCCTAAGCTAATCCAAGAAACGATTTAAGCTACCAGCAATACATAAGAGTCCTACGCAAATCAGAAGAGGATGAGGGACCTTGAGTTACAAGAAGAAGATTGGGTGTGGTTGAAGGTGTCTCAAATGAAGGGAGTGATGAAATTTTACAAGAGGGCTAAGTTATCCCCAAGGTGTTTAGGACCATACCAAATTGTGGCAAGAATTTGAAGTGTAGCCTACAAGCTAGAGCTACCCCCTGAGCTAGGACATGTGCATGACACATTTCATCTGACCGTGTTGACGAAGTGTGTCTTTGATCCTAGGCAGGTCATTCCTGTTACTAGTGTTCCTATAACTCCAAACCTCACATATGATGAAGAACTAATTCGAGTATTGGCAAAAGACAATAGGAAACCTAGGAGTAGCTGGATACCTATGGTCAAAGTCCAATGGACCAACAATTTAGAGGAAGAGACCACTTGGGAAGTTGAGGCTAAAATCCTAAAGAGTTATCCTAGTGTCTTTCCAGAGCTCCTGAGAAATTTAGAGGATGAAAATTCTTAAGGAGGGGAGGTTGTTAAGCCTCTCAAGACCCTAAGGGCATAAACCATGGGCTAAGTGAAAATAAGGGCTTACCAAGCCAGGGAATCTTAGGGTGAAGTTGGTTGAACTTAGAAAGTAAAGTTTTGAAGGAAGCATAAAGGTAGAATAGGCATTTGAGCCTTTCAAATTGAATTGTGAGTTAGCCGAGAAGTAAGATGCAAATGATGATTTGTAAAGATGAAGGACTTAATTGTAAGTCTATCAAACAGCTTATATGGAGGAATCATTATTAAAGGGAGTTAATTACTTTATGCAAAAATAAATCTGGCTTAAGCTAGCTTTAAACCCATGTTATCACCACCAGGATGCACACATGGTTCCACTCACCATTGCCTCTTTCATCTGGTTGTTCCACCATTGCTGAAGGCTTGGTTTAGCTCTTGGAGTTGTTCTTGGCATGTTCATGGTGTTCTTGAAGCCCTTAAGTGCAATCAAAGTCTATTTAAAAAGGAAACTTGGTGGATAAGGTGGATTCATAAGCTATTCAAGCCAAGGAAGTGTTTTTAGCTACAAAGAGCTAGGAAAGGGCATAATTGAGCTAATCAAGCTTGGCCAAGAAAGTTGCTAAGTGAAGGTAAGGATTCTATATATTCAATAAGTTTTCATAGTTGGACTATGTTGACTTAGTGACTACTGGGGACTTAGGCAATGGCAGTATGCTAGAGGATCCTAAAAAGCTATAAGGGCAAAGATTGGTTTGGCAATTTTGTAATTTTCTAACTAGCTGTGTTTATAGCAAGCATTAGGACCTAGAATTTAGTAGGAAACTCAATTCATAGGTTTGTGAGCTATCAGATAATGTAGGATTTCACTAAAAGGTTAACCAAAATTTACAATTAGGGTTAGGACTATGCTTGGCAAGCCTTGTAGGCTGAAATTCTAAGCTAGTGTGCGTGGTGTGTGAGTTGTGTGCTTCTGTGCTTTTTTGTGCATTGTAACCCCCTAGATTCCTTATGTTGTTATGTATATTATTGTGTTGTTTTGTGTTTTCATGTATTGTTTGCAGGAGCTTGGAATTTGGTTTCAGTTAAGTGTAGAACTTAACCTATGTTTACGCATTAGAGGCCATATGCAATCCTTACTGAGTTATGAAACTCATGCCTTGTCTTTCATTGTCACAGGAAAGGAGTTGCTTGAAAGACAAAGAGACCAAGAGTTTTGTGTTTGCTCTCTCAGGTTTGGGGAAGGAAATGAGTTAGTGTTATGTTTTACTCAATAATTTAAGTGCTAAGTCTTACTTGCATGGCAAGCTAATATGTGAAATCCATTACTTGTAGCCTTTAGAAACTAAGTGTTGTGTGAATATGCTATAGGATGGATGTGTATGCTTAGGAAGCATTTGAACTTTCATGGATGTAATTATCTACCCTACTATGTGTATATGTGTTTTCGGATAATATGTGTGTTAGGGTGGCGTATGGTAGGCTTACCCAGACACATGTGTATGCCCATGTGTATGTAAACTTTTGTTTTCAAAATTTAAGCTAGTGGATTTGGTTTTCGTGCATGTATACTGGTTGAATGAATGATGCTTGTGTTGTATTTAGCATGAATCTATCTTGGGTACTAAGCTTGTTTCAAATAAGCATGAAACTCAGTTTGCATGATAGGCTTTGTACTAGTAAGTGTCATGGGAGTGTGCCCATCTATTCTGGCTATGTCCAGACACACCATAGAGCCCCATTCATGTGTCCTAGTGCACCAGCGCTGAACCTCCATGCACCTAAGAAGCGCCAAGGGTGTAGTAGCCATGTGTCCACTAGAATTACTTACTTAGAAAACCATGTGCAAGGTTACATCCGATAGTGATCATAGAGTATCTTTGCTACTCAATTTGTGTTACAAACCCTTCAAATGGGCTAGGCGATTTGTTGGGCATGAAAAATGAGGTTGTTCTTATATGCTGGGTGCTACACTTTTTCTACCAAACAAGCTTTGCCTCGGGATGTATGATTAGACTATGTTGGATTATGCCTGATTTATTTTGGGCATATCCTTTGGGGAGTAAGCAAATAGATCTTTCTTTATTGATAAAAAGGATACATGTCTTTCTGTTTCACTTTGACTGGCTGCTTCTTAATTCGGGTGCTTCAGCTGGGAACTAACTTTATATCCTTGATTTCTATGTTCTCACTATTGCACTTTTTCCCTTCTAGCCTATCTTCAGCATCCGTGCCATTCGTTCTGGAATTCTGCATGTGGACTTTGGCAAGATTTTGCCTTCCTTTGACAAAACTTTTCTTACATCAGCTTGATTAATGAGTATTTTTGCACCTCCCTCCTTTTCTTCGAAGGTGATTGTTAGATATTTCACATCCGTCCAAATGTGGAAATTACCCTGTGTTTGTCTACCAAGGATGGCATTGTAAGATGATGCAACATCTATGACAATGAATCTTGTTAGGGTGGAAGTAAACAGCTCTTATCTTCAGAAGACCAAGGTGCCTTTCAACCTTAATGGCAAGTCTATCCATCCCAAGACAAGAAGTTCTACAGGGCCAATCCTGAATGTTGGTGAAGTCATGGGTTTGAGGTCACTTTTGAGAATGCCCAAGCTTGGTAGCAAATGAGCAAACAGGACATCAGCATTTGAACCATCATCACAAAGCACTCCCTTGACATCCGAATTTCTAATCCTTTCCATGATCAAGAGAGGATCATCATGCGAAAACTTCACAACTGACCGACCCGTCCCTTTGGGTGAGCTTGTTGATAGAGCTGTTGAATTCTATCATTGCTACCTCTTTTACCTTCCTCTTTCTCTCAGCCGAAGGCATTCCAGTAGTGATTGTCTAAATGATCCTAGGTGAAGGTGAGGGATGTGTTCGTGAACTTCTGTTACTTTGATGTTTGCTAGAACCACAGTCCTCATCTTCTCCCTTTCTTTCATCATCTTTTTTTTCCTGGGACTTGGGTGACAGCATTCATAAGCAGCACCGAAGTTGCCCTTGTTTAATTAGGGACTCAAGGTACTTCCTCAGCTGGAAGCAATCTTCTGAGTCATTTCGTGGTCCTGGTAAAATTGATAGTATTTCTTCATGTTTTTCTTCTTGTTCGATGTCATGGTGTTCAGACGTTGAATTGACATTGCTTGCCTTCCGAAGGCCATCATAATATTTGTCCTTGTGGTCATCAAGGGGTTAAACATCATTGGTCTTTTGCCTCTATCTTTGACCTTTGGATGCTTGATGCTCTATCTTCTGCCCTCCCATCCTTAGCTCTTTTTAGCGGTCATCTATTGCTAGTCTCTCTTGCAGAACTCCCTTAGTGTTTCTTATGGATCCTTGGAGAACTTGGAGAAGAGCTAAAAGTCTATTTTAAGACCTCGGATCATTGCTAGGATTCTGAGAACCTCTTGGTTGAACTTTTCCATATAGTTCCAAATGGTTTGCCCATTCTTTTAGGCTATGTCAAACATTTAGACTAGCATCTTCACCATCGGCCTACTACCGATGAACTGTTTGGTAAATGTAGTGGATAGCTTTTGGAACCCTGTAATTATTCCAGGTGTGAAGGAGTTATACCACGTAGTAGCTGGTCCCGAAAGTGTTACTTTAAAAAACTTGTAGAGGGTGCCATCATTAGCCTCGTGTAGCACCATACTCTTCTTATACTTGCTCAAATGAGCCTGGGGATCACTTCGCACATCGCAGCTTTTCAAGTGATGTACCCGTAAATCACTAGGCATGGGCACTTCCACTACTGCTTAGACAAATGAGGACTCATCTCTGATAAAGCCCTTAGATAACCTCGACCAACGAGCTTTTTAGGAGACCTATTTCTCCACCTTATCCAACCTATCCAAGATCTTTTCCATCAAAATGGTAGTACTGTCTTCTCCCTATAACCAGGTGTTATGGCTCTCCTAGCTAGAAGCTAACTTAAGGAAGGTAAAGTGCTTTAGACTTAGTTTAGAACCTTAATTGACATTCATATAGCAAGAATATATAAATTTAGCAAACTTCACTAAGCTCCAAAAAGGTTAAGGCATTAAATGAGGTTTAGGGAAAAAATGGTATTTTTACTACCCGAATAGTCAGGCCGTGTTCTGGGTCTTGAAAAATAAGTTTTTAAAACCTAACTTCTACTTTTTAACTCATGTTTAGTTCAAATAAACAATATTTGACCAAGTTTGACAAAGCTTACCTAAATAAGGGGACTTACTTGAAAATTTTTAAATTCTTGGATGGCTTCTTGGTTATGTGGCATATAAAATTGGTAAAGTGGAGGGGAGGCTAGCATTTTCATCCTTAAGCATTAGATCACCCTTCACCCTACCAATTCTCCATTAATCCAAGCCCAAAACCAAGAGATTTTGACAAAAATGGAAGCCACCAAGCGTTTGTATGCAATAGAGGGCTTGTTTCAAGCATAATTTCAAGTTTTTGAAGTTTGGAACCAAGTTTTTCACTATACCCTAGTTTTGATGCAAGGTAACAGTTATGTTCTTGGTAGATTCTTGTTTATTAGAAGCTTGGAAGCTTAGGTTTTGGTCAAAAGATAGTTTTTATGTGTTTTCTGCTTTTGCTTGGAACTAGGTAAAACTTTGTAGAACATGGATTTGTCAGGAAAGTTACTTATTTCTTGCTTTTGAGGTAAAGCTAAGATAAGGGAGTTATGTTTTCAAGCTTAGGAATGAGTTTGCTTGATGAATTCAAGTGGTTTTAGCAATAGCATTAATTAATGGGCAAAGTTGGTTAATGGTGGACTATGAGGCTTATGATGATTGGAATGATGTTTAAATGCATCATAGGTTGGCTGTGATAGTTGGTTGTGATCTACACAATAGGTTTACATGTATGTGAAGTTTGGAGGCTAATCAAGCAGGTTTGATATGTTTGGTAAGTGTCCAACGTTCATAGCAGCAAAAAATAGAATTTTCTTGGCAATCCTAGGTTTGGTGATGCGTTGCCAATTATTGCTAGTGCCCACGATGTGTCACAATTGCCACAGAAACCAGCAGCATGTTAATAATTATGGCGATGAGTTGCCATATGCATGGTAGCTGAAAATTTCAAATTTTGCTAGAAAGGTCGAGCAAAGGTGTAAAAGGATTCTTAGGGTACCATAGGGTCTAAGCATTCCGTGGTTACTCCGAGTCTTCCAAACCTCCTTTAAGACCTAGAAGGTTTCTTGAATTTTATGTAGTCTTTTGGTTACTTCCACTATAAGCAAGGAAGTTAGTTTTCAATGGATCACAACTAGGTATCACTAGTTTGGGTGAAAGGTTTAGTACCTTTGGCAACCTAGCTGTGCAGTTAGCCATGAGGTTGCAAGGTTAAACCTTAGTACACCTAGTCAACATGGTCTTTATAGCCTAGGCTAGAACAGTCCCACCATAGTGCCCCTGTACAACATAAGAGAGAGTTCCAACTGGTGATTTATAACTAGTTAAGTTGGCAAGCTAAGCTTGGTAGAGGACAAGACAATGCCTTGTAGTTCAATGACTAGGTTAGGGAAAAGTTCCAAGGGACTGACATTATGTGCATAAGTCTAGGCACAAGCTATATGAGCTCATAGCAGGTTACATATATTCATATATATAGAGTCCTTAGCAACTTTTTTTACAAGTGAAGTAAAGACCCTTACTTAGAATGTCTGAATTCTCACTCCCTAGTTATGTTGTGCAGATACTAACTTTGTTAGGCTAGATAACTATTGAGCATTGTCACAGTAGTTTGTTTGTCTGCATGTACTATGCTTAAGAATCTTTATGATTCTAGTTTACTTGGGTTTATTGTTGGTTAAGTAACAGTGCTAACTATATCATTTTTCTTGGCCGTAGAGCCTAGCAGCAAGTGGACAAGCATTTGCGACTCGCCACTGGGTTTCATTTATAAGGTGGGAGTTAGTTTAAGAAGATCTCTATTGAGGCTTGTATATATCGTACTCCTAGTCACCTCCCTTGTTTATAATGAAGTCCTAGGCTTTAGGGTTGCTGTTGGGTGAGGGAATTAGTCTATTTTATGTATGAATGCTCCCCACACAGTTGTTATGTGTAGTAAATTCTCATAAATGTTGATTTGGTATGCTTTGGCTATTTGACTTTGTTTTTTTTTATGGAATTATCTTGCCAAGTGAATGTTTTATGATTTCTTATAACTTAAGTGAAAGCATAAGAGCAAGCATCTTGCATATTCTAGGTTAACCAACTAGTATCACGGAGTTTTAATCTGCACACATATACAACTAGCCAATTGCAACCACTATGATACCCGTTCTCACAGGCTTCCTAAGTAGGGGCTAATGACAGCCATGCCACCAGGAATGATGTGCCAAGGGGGAATGATGTCTCTTTCTAGATGAGTAACTTTGCCTATGAAGAGATGGAGTTTGGTTATGAAGAAAAGGACTCTGTTGTTGGATTTTGAGAGCCAAACAAGTGCAACAGAAGATAATTAAAACCCTCTAGGATCCAAGTAAAATGAAGTAAATCAGGTGTTCAAAAATTTTATACCTAGTTGATTGAGATCTTTCACCTAACCGTTGAGTCGAATCACAAACTTGAACAGTTGATATGTTCAAGCTCTCTATAATATCTACAGGAGCCTCTCGAATCACCACGCCTCCACCACGTCCTAGCAAATACGTTCATCTTGCACCTACAGTGCTAGCTTGCATCCTCCAAGGAATGGCAAAAGAAGAATGTTGCTAGAACTTTCAAAACTCTCTTGGTTTCTTCCTTAGGGAGGCTAGGGGAAGAATTATGAAATTTCTCACTATATGATATATATATAGTGAGACTCAACTGCCAGGCCAAATGGGTTTTAGAACCATAATCCAATTAGGTTTAATTTTGGGCTTCATTAATGGCTCAACTTCTAGGCTAATTATTAATCTGAAATTATTATGAAACCAAAACCCAAACAATTAAGCCCATGTGTTACCACCTCAACAAATGGAAAAATTATAGTATAAAGGCATAATGTTTATAAACCATTATATAGCATAATTTTCACCATAGTGAATGAAATGTGAGGGGTAAAGTGAATAATCTACACCTCCCTAAAACATTACAATGGTTACTTGGTACTAAAGGAAGCCCTAAAGGATTGCTTGTTTTACAAGTGATCTATGGGTCTTATTGCAAGATTTCAAGACTTGGGTACTCAATTGTACAACTCTGAAAGAGAGATTTGTAAGGATTTGAATTGTATGGAAGCAATTTTTGGAGGCTGAATTGCATAGAGGAAAGAAAAACCATTATTCAAGAACCTAGGACAACTAAGTGTACAATTGTTTACAAAAATAAGTTATCAATGGGATGATTTTTTACAAGAGTCAAAGGTGCCCATTTCTAGCATTATCCTAGCCTTTTATTTCCAGGTTATAAGGTCAAAAAGCTGGGCTAAAGATTAGCCAAAAATTCTTTTCTTAAGATATACTTATAGGGACCTAAGTAAGGGTTAAGGTTAAACTAATCAAATCAAGCAAAATATCCTGATTTCTTGCTTTTTCCTGCCCATTTTCATCCGTATCCAGGGACAACCTATTCCTCAGCTCCTCCATAAGCTTCCATAGTCACCATAGCTCAATCTCACAAGAAATCATAAAGGAAGGCAATCAGATGCAACAGGAAAGAAAAAAACCCTAGTTTTCGGGTTTACTATGTATGTCTCGAAGATTTCAGCCTTCATAGCTTAGGTAAGGGTTTTATGTTCATGTTTCATCATTTTTTACTGTCTTAAGATGATGATCAAGCATCCATGAAGCTGTGACCATGCTTGGAAGAGAGCAATAAGCTCAAGGAACTAAGTATGGGTTAAGGGGGAGTGCATGAACAAGGTTCCAGCCTTACTATTTTCATGCACTAAGATGGCAGTGTTTACAGTGGTTTCTAGAGCTACGACACCTTAATGATGTATTGCTGCCAACGTTGCATGTGATTGTGTTCTATTTGTTTGTGCATTTGGATTGCTATATTTTTGTATATGTGCTTTTTTTTGTGTCTTTATGTCTTTGGATTTCAGATATGTCACTGGGAATTCAAGTTTCTAATGATAAGCCCTTACTAAGTTTCTTCAAAGAGACTTACCCCCTTTCTGTCCATTTCATGAGCACTTGAAAGAGAGCATTCAAAATAATAGCTGTCATGTGAATTTCTTTGTGAAATTTCAGTTATATTAACTCCCATATGTTTAGTCATAAAATGGAAAGTTTCATGATTTTTGGACGACATTAGCTATTGTTAGTAATGGTACTTTCTGCCTTACGCAGCAGCTGGTCCCTTCAAGTTTTTGGAGTGTTGAGTGCTTTTGAAGTTCTCCAAGAAGCTTAGTGTAAGTATGAACTAAGTTATTGTCATGTATGTGGTGTATCAATGCAAGTAAATGATCTGGGTATGTTGTATGTGTAGTGTGAGAAGGATATATGGATCAATGGAGTGTGGTTTGAAGTGTGTATACAATGTTGTCCAGATGGTGTTTATGGGCTGTTTTGATGCCATTTTTATGAATGACGGTTAGAAGGACTCTAAATTCAAGGGAATCATTTTTCCCATGTGTGTAAGACATATATAGACACTACCAAGTGGGTTTTGCACCTGGATATGAAGTGTATGAATATTATGAAATTTTGTATGGGCATAATGGTCAATAGCGGCTAAAATTCGGAACCCTATACTCCAACTACCATAACTCTCTATACATAAAGCATTTGGCTATGAAATTTTGACCACACTTAGAAAACTTCAAGAGGAATAACTGATGGGTCTCGGGAGCAAAACAGCGCAACGGAATTTAACCGAAACCCTCCAGAATCCAAGTGAAATGGGGTAAACTAGGTGTTCAAAAATTTTCATACCTAATTTTTGATTGAGATCTCTCACTCAACTGTAGAGTCGAATCACTAAACCTGAATAGTTGACGTGTTCAGGCTCTCTATGGTATCCACACGAGCCTCTCGAGATCACCATGCTTCCAACATGTCCCAGCAGATGCATTTCTCTTGCACTCGCAGTGCTAGCTTACGTCCTCCAAGCAATTGCAAGAGAAGAGTGTGGTTGTCCTTTTGGGAGGCTAGGGCAAGGAGACCTACAAATTTCTCACTTAAAAGTTGTATTTATAGTAAGACTCAACTTCCAGGCCTAATGGGTTTCAAAGCCCTAATCCAATTAGGATTTAATTTCGGGCTTAATAATGGCTCAACTCTTGGGCCCATTATTAATATGAAATTAAAGTGAAACCATAACCCAAATAATTAGCCCATGCACTCTAATGATCCAAATAGCTCTATGTGTGCGACCCAATAGGCTCTTGCCACGTTGGCAATGATCATAAATCACATTTATGATCATAAGCAATGAGCGGTGTCTAGCAACACATCATTGTTACGCAAGTAACAAGATTGTCGGTGAATCGACTAAACCTTTAATGATGTATTGCTGCCGATATATGCCATTGTCCTGTTTGTCTAAGATATCAAGACTATATTTTTGACATGGATTTGTGTCACTGTGTCCAATGTCTTTGGATTTCAGGTATGTTTCCTGGGAATTCAAGTTTCTAAACTGATGACATTGATATCATATATCAACTCATTATCCGCTGGCCATGCATTTTCTCTTCAGTCTCACTCTATCAAGGGGGCCAAAATTTCTCTGTGAAATTTCATAGGAGGGACAAATCCCATATGTTTAGATCATACAAATTCCCTCCGCATGATATTTGACATACCCAATGACCTCCTTCAAGTTCACTCAGTGCTTAGCAACAAAGGAAAACTATCAAAGTATGTGACTCACATGTAGGGAACCTTATTGATCTTAGGTCGAAGGACTACATATACCATGATCACTATGAGAATCACTTATGACACTCATATAACGATCCATGTAGTGTTCTCATGGTGGGTCGGTCCAGTACACAAGTTCTCCAACTTGTACCCATATGTAGACTACATATCTCATATTAGTCTCCACATATGCTAGTCGTTATGTATTATTACAAGCCGCTCCACAATAATACTAGACTAGGGACATTTAAGAATATCATTATTATAGGGTTACAATTATGTTTGTTAAGTTACACAGAAACAAAACAACAAACATAATTGTTGGATTAATGCCTTAAAAAAAATATCATGACTCAATGTGTAAAAATACAATTATCTCATGATTGGCTTTTGCGCACAACACTAACAATAACTTGGCTTTTGAATCACTAGATTTGTGACCTGTAGCCAGACTTATGGGCTTTCAAAATTAGCTGATTTTGCTGAGCACTGTTCATAATGTCATTTTTACCCGGTTAAGTATAAGATCCATAATTGTAAACTTAGATGGATTTAATGTCTCAATCCTTATCCCCTATGAAGGTTTAAGGGTATTAAAGGGTTTAAAACCTTTAAGGCATAAGAGAACATGGGTAGAATTTGAGTTGGACACAATGTGAAAGTTTGGAAAAAAAAATGCACACTAATAGCATCATGTGTGCATATGATTTAACATGCACTTGGGGATTTTACTCAAATTTCATATTGGCTAGGAATAAAGAATTTCATCGTCATCATTACTTCTAGATGAAATTGTATGTGAATATCTGTGTGATGGTTGGACCAATATACACATCTTTGCATAATGACCAAGAGGGCCACTTGGGTAAACATAGTGCACATGTTCTGCTTGGCCTACAAGACATGGACTGCCTGGGGTTGTGCTCACTAAAATTGATCACTATATTTAAATACTTAGAGTGGTAATAGAAGTTGATATCAAAGCATGGTTTGGATTGGAGTTGCATGTAGTTCCATCATGCATGCACACAGTTACATACATAGAACTTAGTTGGGTCAGCTACTAGTGTTAAGTACCTAATGTGCTGTATATATTGTGTTCTTTTATTGATCATGAAATAGGAAAATTGTAGCCACAAGAAGAGGGGATCAGAGACCCCTAAGACCTCCTACTGAGCAAATACAGGCTAACAGAAATGGAAGGGATGTACAAGAGCAGCCATCTGTTTAGGGAGTGGAAAACCCAACACCTGAAATGAACATACCACAAGTATGGGTCGAACTACAAAGAAATCTGGCCTAAGTAAATGAAAACTTAGTAAGGCTATTACAAGCTCAACAACAAACAGTCCAAGTAGCACAACCAATATAATAGGAGCAAAACCAGGAAGTTGTTAGGAACAACCCAGTGAATGTTCCTTCTGAAAGAAATGAAGATGAAGAATTTTAGGAAGATGAGGAAGACAACCTAGAGGCAGAAGAATCTGGTCTAAGGTTGGCCAAGTGTCAAGGCCAATCACTCAGAAGGTTGGAACCTTAGTGAAAGGAAAGAAAGAAGGAGGCCTAGAGAGCATCGAAAGTCTGAAGGATCACACAGGTCTAAGAGGCACAGAGCTGGAGATCTTGAGGGCTCTAATGATGTCAGATTGTTGGAGTGGTTTCAAGGCCTAAGTCCTCCACAATTTGATGGCAGAGCTAGCTCGAAGAAAGCTAAGGAGTGGCCAAGATTCACTAAGAAGATGTTTGAGAGGTTGCATTTGAGCTCCATAAAGAAAGTATCTATGGCTACCTACAATCTTGTAGGTAGTGCAGAAATGTGGTGGAGAAGTGTTAGGAATAGGTATGCTGCCTAGAGAGGCAGAATAGCAGATCATGAGCTAAAGATGACATGGTCTAAATTTACAAGGATGTTCCAAGACTAGTATGTAAGTGATGCCATCAAAGACCTAAAATAAGCTGAGTTTGATGCACTGAAACAAGACAATCTTAGTGTTTTCGAATATGAACAAAAGTTCAACCAACTTGTGAGGTATGCATCACAATACCACAGGTTGGAAGAACCTAAAGCAAAGAGGTTTGTCAAAGGTCTGAGACCTAATATCAGGAGAGCTGTTAGGCCTTTCAGTGCCATTACCTATCATGACACTGTTCAAAAGGCTTTACTAGTGGAATAGGAAGAATATGAAAGTAAATGGTTTCTTATTAGACCAGGAGAGACTGGCCAGGCTGGAAGACTGTAGAGGCCAACGAAAGGTAAGGACACTGCCAAGGTTGGAATACCTAGTATGGATGGCAAGGCCAAGAGTAAGTTTGTTGGCCCAAGGTGTCCTCCATGCAAGAAATTCCATGGCAAGAAGCCATGTTACTTTGAGACACAAGCATGTCTTAGATGTTGTGCTTTGGATCACTAGATCAAAGATTGCCCTTTGGTCCAAAGAAGAAGGCAAGACGAGCAAGGCTAGAATAGGCCTAATATGCTAGCTGTCAGAGATGTTCATCCAATAGGTGCTCCAGCAATACCAACGCCACAAGTGTAGGGAGCTGGAAGAGTATTCCATATTTACAAAGGGGAGACATCCCAACAAGGGGCACTTAGAGGTAACATTTATTTAAATGGTATGTCTATTAATGCATTGTTTGATACTGTTGCCTCAGTGTCCATTTTGGCTAGGAAGTCAGCTGAATCTATGAAATTGCCTATTGAATTCATACCTAACATATCATTAATAAGAACAGCAGTTAGTCAATGTCTTTTCACGAATGAACTAGCTAAGGACTGTGAGCTAGAAGTAGGAAAGACTAAGATTATGATTGATCTGCTAGTGTTGAATATTCCACAATATAATATTGTTTTGGGTATGAACTGGTTTGCTATGTATGGTATAATGATTTATTGTGCTAAAAGAGAAATCACATTACCTAGTAATGAAGTGCATGTATTAGTGAATTCTAACGAATTAGTGTATGAAATCCATGGCATGGAACTAGAAGTGTTAGATGAGATTCCTGTGATTTCTGAAGATGAATACTATGCATTGAATGATGTTGAAATTGAGGAAGAAGTTAGTAAGATACCTGTAGTGAAAGACTATCCACAAGTCTTTCCTAAGGATTTGCCAGGTATTCCTCCTCCAAGAGAGATTGAATTTGAGAATAAACTACAGTCTAGAGCTACACCAGTATCCATACCACCTTATAGAATGCCAATCATAAAGATGACTGAGCTCAAGAAACAAGTTGATGAACTACTTGAAAAAGGGTTCATAAGACCAAGTGTTTCACCGTGGGGAGCTCTAGTTCTATTTGTGAAACATAAGGATGGATCTTCAAGATTGTGCATTGACTACAGAAAGCTAAATGTTATGACCATCCAGAACAAGTATCCACTTTCTAGGATTGAGGATCTATTTGATCAACTCAAGGGGTCAAAGATCTTCTCTAAGATTGATTTAAGATCTGGGTATTTTTAGTTAAGAGTAAAAGAGGATGATATACCTAAGACAGCATTCAGAACAAGATACGGGCATTATGGGTACACAGTTATGCCCTTCGGCTTGACTAACACCCCAATTGCATTCATGGACTTAATGAACCATGTGTTCAGACCATACTTGGACAAGTTTGTAGTGGTGTTCATTGGTGACATCCTAGTGTATTCCAAGGATGAAAGTGAACATGAGCATCACTTAAGAATTTTCTTTAACACACTATTAGACAATCAACTATATGCTAAATTTTCCAAGTGCCAATTCTAGTTAAAGGAAGTTACTTTCTTAGGACACATCATTGATGCACAAGGCCTTAGAGCAGACCCTGAAAAGGTTTAAGGCTATGCAAAAGTGGGAAAGACTTAAGACTGTAAAGGAAATCAGAAGCTTCCTAGCATTAGTAGGCTATTATAGGAGATTTGTATCAAAATTATCCATGATTGCCTTAGTCCTTACTCAACTGACCAAGAAGGGTCAAAAGTTTGAGTGGACTGAAAAATGTGAAAAGAGCTTTCAAGAGTTAAAGAGCAAGTTGATTCAAGCTCCAGTGTTAATCCTACTAGATCCAAGTAAGCCTTATACTATTTATATAGATGCATCTAAATCTGGTTTAGGATGTGTGTTAATGCAAGAAAAGAATGTGATTGCTTATGGGTCAAGGCAATTGAGACCCCATGAGCAAAATTACCCTACCCATGACCTAGAGCTTGCTGTAGTGATCTTTGCCTTAAAGCAATGGAAGCATTACCTAATGGGAAGCTCATTTATGATATACACTAACCATAAAAGCCTAAAGTACTTGTTCACTTAGAAAGAATTGAACATGAGGCAAAGAAGATGGTTGGAGTATATTAAAGACTATGACAGTAGCATTGAGTATACGAAAGGCAAAGGCAATCTAGTGGTAGAAGCCTTAAGTAGGAAATACACTGGGTTACTAAAAGGTGGATCTTCAGTAGATGCCAATGAGGAGAATAGTTTTCTATACCTTTGGCATAATCGGCAACAATTGGAAGGAGCACAAGTGAATATGTTAACCATTCAGTCTGGGTGGATTGAGGAGATAAGGAAAACACAAGAAGCAGACCTAAATCTGAAGAAGATTTCTGGAGAAGACAAAGGGTCCTTGTATGAATCCTTTACCTACAAGCAAGGATTATTGCACTTCAAGGATATAATATATGTGCCTAGTGAGCAAGAACTCAAAAATGAGATACTTGAGGAAGCTCACACAAGTAAACTAAATATCCATCCTGGAAGTGAGAAGATGTACAAAGCTTGAAAACACATTTCTGGTGGCCAAACATGAAGAAGGACATAACCACATATGTCTCTAAATGTGCCACATGCCAAAGAATAAAAGTAGAGCATCAGAAGCCAGCAGGAACACTATAGACTCTACCCATTCTAGTAAGAAAATGGGATAACATGACTATGGACTTCTTAACTGGGCTACCTCTGACTAGATTAAGGCATGACACAACCTGGGTCATTGTGGATAGGCTAACTAAATGTGCCCACTTCTTACCAATGAAGATCGTAGACTCACTAGAAAAGTTAGCACAAATGTACATCAAGAAGATAGTAAAGTTGCATGGAGTGCTAGACTCCATAATGTCAGACAGAGATCCAAGGTTTGCATCTAGATTTTGGAGTGCATTTCACAAAGCACTAGGAACCAAAATCCACCTGAGCACTACATACCACCCTCAGACAAATACTTGACTAAGAGGGTGATTCAGATACTTGAAGACGTGCTCAGAAGCTGTATCTTAGATTTCAAAGGAGAATGGGACCAATGTTTACCTTTGGTGTAATTTTCTTACAACAATAGTTATCAAAGCACCATTGGTATGGCACCTTATGAAGCTCTTTACGGGAAAAGGTGCATGGCACCCCATTGTTGGGTGGAAGCCTCAAATAGGCTAGAGTTGGATCCTGAGATCATTGAAGAAACAACAAATAAAATCAAGAAGATACAAGAAAGATTAAGGGTAGCCAATGAAAAGACCACTGCTTTTGTGAACAAAAGAAGATGAGACTTAGAGTTTGAGGTTGATGATAAAGTATGGCTCAAAGTAGCACCAACCAAAGGCACTTACACATTTGCAAAAAGAAGTAAGTTGGCTCCAAGGTACATTGGTCCTTATGAGATATTGGACAGAATTGGCAATGTGGCTTATAGGTTAGCTTTACTGTCAAGTATGTCAAGTGTTCATAATGTTTTCCATGTCAGTATGCTTAAGAAGTGTCTACTAGATGCAAAGCATGCTATAGTAGTGGAAGGCATATAGTTAGAACCAAATCTAACATATGAAGAGAAACTTGTAGCTATCTTAGCTAAGGATACCAAAAGGCTAAGGAACAAACTGATTCCCATGGTTAAAGTACAATGGTCAAACCATTATGAAAGATAGACAACCTAGGAAACTGAGAAAGAAATTCTAGAAAGGTATCCAGATGAGTATCCTAAGCTAAGGGCAATTTTGGAGGACCAAAATTTTTAAGGGGGGGGGGAAATGTTACCACCTCAACAAATGGGAAAATTAAAGTATAAATGCATAATGGTTATAAACCATTATATAGCATAATTTTCACCATAGTGAATGAAATGTGATGGGTAAAGCAAATAATCTACACCTCCCTAAAAGATTACAATGGTTACTTGGTACTAAAGGAAGCCCTGAAGGATTGCTTGTTTTACAAGTTATCTATGGGTCTTATTGCAAGATTTCAAGACTTGGCTACTCAATTGTACAACTCTAAAAGAGAGATATGGAAGGATTTGAATCATATGGAAGCAAGTTTTGGAAGCTGAATTGTATAAAGGAAAGAGAAGCCATTATTCAAGAACCTAGGACAATTAGGTGTACAATTGTTCACAAAAATAACTTATGGATGGGATGATTTTTTATAAGAGTCAAAGGTGGCCATTTCTAGCATTATCCTAGCCTCTTATTTCCAGGTTCTAAGGTCAAAAGGGTGGGCTAAAGATTAGTCAAAAAGTCTTTGCTTAAGATATACTTATAGTGACCAAAGTGAGGGTTAAGGTTAAACTAATCAAGTCAAGTAAAAGATCTTGATTTCTTGCCATTTCCTGCCCTTTCTCATCCCCCACCAAGCACAACCTATTCCTTATCTCCTCCATAAGCTTTCATAGCCACCGTAGCTCAATCTCCAAAGAAATCACAAAGGAAGGCAATTGGATGCAACAAGAAAGAGAAAAACCTTAGTTTTTGGGTTTATTGTGTTTCTCTTGAAGATTTCAGCCTTCACAGCTTAGGTAAGGGTTATATATTTATGTTTCATGGTTTTTTACTATCTTAAGATGATGATCAAGCATCCATGAAGCTATGACCATGCTTGGAAGAGAGCGAAAAGCTTCATGCACTAAGATGGCAGTGTTTACAGCGGTTTCTAGAGCCCAAGTTAGTACAAACTAAGACCAATTAACCTCCTAAGAGCAAGAATTAGCTTGTGGAGGGCTACGATAGTGATTCATATTGTTTATTTGATTGTTTATGGACTAACCCTAATGATGTATTGCTGCCCGCATTGCATTTGATTGTGTTTTGTTTGTTTGTGCATTTGGATGGCTATATTTTTGTATATGTGATTTTTTTTGTGTATTTATGTCTTTTTATTTCAAGTATGTTTTTGGGAATTCAACTTTCTAATGATAAGCCCTTAGTAAGTTTCTTCAAATAGACTTACCCCCTTTCTGTCCATTTCAGCAGCACCTCAAAGAGAGCATACAAAATAATAGCTTTCGTGTGAATTTCAATGTGAAATTTCACGTATATTGACTACCATATGTTTATTTGGGAACTATAAATTTTCATTATTTTTGGAGGACATTAGCTATTTTTAGTAATGGTACTTTCTGCCTTATGCAGCAGCTGGTCTCTTTAAGTTTCTGGAGTGCTAAGTGCTTTTGAAGTTCTCCAAGAAGCTTAGTGTATCTATTAACTAAGTTATTTTCATGTATGTGGTGCATAAATTCAATTAAATGATCTAGGTATGTTGTATGTGTAGTGTGAGAAGTATATATGGATCAATGGAGTGTGGCTTGAAGTGTGTACACAATGCTGTCCAAATGGTGTTTATGGGCTGTTTTGATGGCATTTTTATGAATGATGGTTAGAAGAACTATAAATTCAGGGGAATGGTTTTCCCATGTGTTTAAGAGATATATGGACACTACCAAGGGGGTTTTTCACCAGGAAATGAAGTGTATGAATGTTATGATTTTGTTTGGGCATAATAGTCAATAGTCGCTAAAATTTGGTACCCTGTACTCCAGCTACCATAACTTTCTGTACATAAAGAATTTGGCTATAAAAGTTTGACCACACTTAGAAAAATTCAAGGGGAATAACTTGGCCTTTGAATTACTAGATTTGGTGCCCTGTAGCCGGACTTATGGGCTTTCAAAATTGGCTGATTTTGCTTAGCACTGTTCATATGGTCATTTTTACCGAGTTAAGTGTAAGATCCATAATTGTAAACTTAGATGGATTTAATGTCTCAAACCTGTTTCCCTATGAAGGTTTAAGGGTATTAAAGGGTTTAAAACCTTTAGGGCATAAGAGAACATGGGTAGAATTTAAGTTGGACACTGTGTGAAAGTTTGGGAAAAAAATGCACACCAATAGCATCATGTGTGCATATGATTGGACATGCACTTGGGGAGTTCACTCAAATTTCATATTGGCCAGCAATAAAGAATTTCATTGTCATCATTACTTCTAGATGAAATTGTATGTGAATATGTGTTTGATGGTTGGACCAATATACACATCTTTGCATAATGACCAAAGGTGCCACTTGGGTAAACATAGTGCACATGTTCTGCTTGGCCTACAGGACATGGACTGCCTGGGGTTTGAGCTCACTAAAATTGATCACTGTATTTAAATACTCAGAGTGGTAACACCATGCACTCAAATAATGCAATTCGCTCAATGTGTGCAACCTAATAGGCTTTTACCACATTCGCAATGATCATAAATCACATTTATGATCACAAACAATGAACAGTGTCTAGCAACACATCATTGCCACCCAAGTGACAAGATAGTTGGTGATTCAACTTAACAACTATGATCATATTTCATAGATGCCATCGTCCCTTTGACCAAGATATGAAAACCAAGCATGATACATGGAATGTGTCACTCCCATATAGCCCAATCTATGATTTCTTAATTCCTAAGTACACTAACATAAAATGATAACATTGATATCATATATCAACTCATTCAAGCATACCCACGCATTTTCTTAGTCTCACTTTATCAAGGGGACCAAAGATATCACTCCTGTTACATAGGAGGGACAAATCCAATCTTGATCATACAAAACCCTCTACATGATATGTGACATACCCAATGACCACCTTCATGTTCACTCAATTACGAGCAAAAAAAGAGAGTATCAAAGTATGTGACTCACATGTGGGGAACCTTGATAACCTTAGGTCAAAGGACTACATATACCATGATTACTATGTGAATCCCTTATGACACTCATATAACAATCCATGTAGTGTTCTCATGATGGGTCGGTCCAATACACAAGTTCTCCAACTTGTACCCATATGTAGACTACATATCTCATATTAGTCTCCACATATGCTAGTTTTTATGTATTATTGTAAACCACTTTACAATAATACTAGACCAGGGGCATTTAAGATTACTATTATTCTAGGGTTATAGTTACATTTGATTATGTCACATAGAAACAATACAATAAACACAATTACTAGATTAATGCCTCAACAAAATATCATGACTTAATGTAAAAAATACAATCATCTCATGATTGGCTTTTGGGCACAACACTAACATTTGCCACCATGAGACCCTTGGTTCTTTCAACCTTGGACTCACCATGTGACATCCACAATACAGCATGTCCTACAACAAGGATTCATCATGGAGACTTCCACTGGCCTAGCTCCAGTGAGGTGATCGGTGACTTCTTTCCAAACTAGCCTCTGGTGAAGGTGTCCTTCCCTGTGAACGGGTGTGTGACTAGCTTTGGTCAAGTTGTTGTGTCATCTTAGCCACAATAAAGTGCTGGAAATCAAATAGAAAGCCCATTACAATAGTCAGAGGATCTTTGTCCTTTGGCAAGGAAGGCTTCGAAGGTGTTTGATCAGTTGTAGCCTAAGGCCCAGGCATGGATTAGGACTTGGGAACTCTCTTATCCTTGGAATGCCGAGTCTTAATGATGGTTACTTGGGAATGGTTTTCCACAGATCGCACTAGATGATGCTCCAAGACAACTTCAACGTAGGATATGTCGACCTTCGGAGATACTTTGCCAAAATGATATCTATAGCAATGAGGAACAAGGGTTAAAGGGCTCCTCCAAGTGTTTTCTGGGGAAAGGACCTTCAATGCCAAAGTTAGTATGTGAAAGAGATTGTAGATGTTACCACCTCACAAAAATGGCAAAATTACAAGTGTGTCATAATGGCTAAAAGACATTATATTGTGAAATTCTCACCATAGTGATAGAAGTGTGGGGGGTAAAGGGCATGATCAACAACTCCTTAAAAGTATTCCAAGTTACTAACTTTGCCCCCAAGAAAAGTCTTAAGGATTGCTTGTTTGTCAAGCAACCTATGGACTTTTTTGTAAGGTTTTGGAAATTCGGTTATTCAATTACAAAACTCTCAAAAAAGAGACTTGGAGAGTTATGGGAAGGACATGAATGGTACGAAAGTGCTATTGGAGGACCAAATTGTTCATGGAAGATAAGTTTGGACAATGGAAACACTAAAGGCATTAAGGACCTAAATGTCCTAGTGTAAACCTTATGGTGTTCAAGTTTTTACTTAAGTCAAAAGGTGGAATTGTGGGGTTATCCCACCATGGGGGAGGTACCAATGAGTTTAAGACAAAGAAACCAAAATTAGAGAGAAGGAAATTGACATAAAAGTAAGGTTAAGCTTGTTTAAGAGTGTTTTGTGCCCTCAAGCTCATTTAAGGCCATTTAAGCCGCCAAATCACTTATCCCTCTCTCATTTTCATCCTCCTCCAACCCAAGAACATAGCCACACTTCCTCCATAGCCATAATACCTTCAAACTTACAATTGATTGAAACTGAAGGCAAAAGGAAGCAATTGAAAGCAAGCTCGAACTATTTCTTGGATGGTTCAAGGATCAAGCTTGATTTAGGGCCTACCCACTTTGGTAACGGTTCTTTTGCTCTCATGGGTTGTTTTCCATATTTTTCAATTAACCATGGAGCTAGGGCTAAGCTTAGAAGAGAGCCATGAGCTTGATGAACCAAACCTAGTGAGGGGAGTGCACTTATTGAAGGTTTTGTGGCCTAGTGTGAAGTGCACAAAGATGGCAGTGAAATGAGGGTTTCTAGAGCCCAAAGTTAGTACTAACTACTGTTAAAATCTTCCTAAAACCAAGCATTAGCTTGAGGAGGGCTGCCATAGTGATTTGGTTATGTTTATTAAATGTTACCTCTTAGTGCTCCTCCCTGCTCTGATGTCTCTGGCCTCTCCACTTGGAGGACTCCACTAGCTCTCTGCACTGGAGGCCGAGGCACTGGAGAAACTGGCCTCTCCTGTCCCTCCCTTGGTGCTCCTCCTCTAGCTCCTGCCCCAATAGGCCTTACTGGACCTTGGTCTTCTGGCCTCTTCTGAGCCTGTTGGTAGTCTTTAATCCAATGATCCATGGATCCACATCTTAGACACAACTGGGTATCAAAGTAGCAACACTTAGGCCACCTTAGGCCAGGGAACTTCCCCTTAACCTTTCCCTCACCACCAAAATGGGAACTCTTGGCAATTCCCTTGCCATGTGGCGGCTTCTTCTGCTTGCTTCTTGCCTGACTACTTTCCCCTGGTCCACTGGGAAAGTACTTAGTCTCATAGTCCTCTTGCTCTACTAATAGAGCTTTCTGCACTGCTTCATAGTATATAACTGCTCCAAAAGGTCTAACAACCTTTCTAATTTCTGACTTTAGGCCTCTAACAAATGTTTTGGCCTTCAATTCCTCTAGTCCATGACACTGAGGAGCATACCTCACCAACTGATTGAATTTGTGCTCATACTCTAGGACACTGAGGTTGTCCTGCCTTAGAGCATCAAATTCAGCTTGCTTCATATCCTTGATGGCATCACTGATGTACTGCTCCTGGAATAGCTGTGTGAACTCTAGCCAGCTCATCTCAATATCTCTTCTTGGCCTTCTGCCCTTCTGGAAAGCATACCTGTCTCCGATGTTTCTCCACCACATCTCTACACTGCCTACCAAGTTGTAAGTAGCCAGTGACACCTTCTTGGTGGAGCTGAGTGGCATCCTCTCAAACATCTTTTCTATGAAGATTAACCACTCCTCAGCTCTCTTTGGCCCAGCTCTTCCATCAAACTGTGTAGGTCTTAGGCCTTGGAACCTCTCCAACAGTTTGACCTCTTCTAGGCCCTCTAGATCCTTTGATCTATGTCTCCTGGATCTATGAGAGTCCTCTATATGATGGTGTTCTCTATGATCTCTATGATCTCTCTGTGTTCTCCTAGATCTTCTCTCAAGGCCATCCTCAATCTCATTCCTAGTGGAGGAATGGTCATAGACTGAGGGATTGGTCCTAGACACCTGACCAATCTCAGATCTTACTCTTCTCCCTCTTGGATTTCTCCTTTCCTAATCTTCCACCTCAATGGTCTCATCATTTGTGTCTTCTACGCTTCCAAAAGGAACATATTCAGATGTGTTCCTAGTATCCTCTTCTGGTTGTAGCCGTGCACCCCGAACTAGTTCTGCTGGAGCTACTTGGACTCCCAGTTGTTGTCCTTGAAATAACCTCATTAAGTTTTCATTTGTTAGAGCTAAGTTCCTCTAAAGCTCTAACCAAACCTAAGGCACTTCAGGGTTAGGTAACCCCTATTGCCCATGATTCCCTCTATTTTTTTCATTTCTTTGTTGCCCAGAATCTGTAGGAGGCCTTCGGGGTGGTTCCCCTCTCCTTGTGGCCACCATGTTTACTTCTTGCATTGATGATCCATCATAGAGCACATATAAAGATCATAGGTATTTCAATGGTACTTGACAAACATGCTCTGATACCAACTTCTGTTACCCATTCGGGGGTAGTCCAGTTATGGTGCCAAAACTGTGCATTTAGACATCTAGGATTGGTAATGCTCTGTAGCCATCAGAACACTACCCTTAAAGTGCATACCCAAGTGGCCCTCTTGGGCACTATGTAAATACATGCGTATTGGTCTAACCATCACACACATATTCACATTTCATGTAGACCATGGCAGCAAAGAAGGAAAACACTAGCACAAGTCTTAGTTTTGGCTTCCACACATTAGGCAATCTTGTTAAGTTCTAGTGGCCAGCTACTGCACCTGTAACTTCCACTAATAAACTGTATCATTCTAGCCTCATACCCCCTTGTTTTCTTTGCTCCATTATGAAGTAGAGACTTAGAGCAAACCAAGAATTTTGTTTTACATCAATAGCCCACCTATGGACCAAGTTATGGATTTTTTAAGTTGGTTACAAAATTCTGACTAAATGAACAGTAACTCAGCCAATTTTGCAACTTCATATCTTTGGCTACAACGATCCAAATCAATAAATTTCAAATTCCAGTTCAGCGTCTAGATGTTCTCTAGCTGTGGCCAAAATTTCATACGCAGATTCAATTTACACATAGAGATATTAAACTTTAGGTACATGGTCGAAATTTTGGCAACTTTTGGACCATTTTGCCCATACAAGTTTTCCAAACCATGCAAACACTTCATTCACAAGGGGAAATCCCTCCAAGGCTATCCCATACATGTCCAATACACATATTAATTACATTCTCTTGCATCTAGCAACTTTATGTGGCGAAAACAGAATTTACAAGTAAGCAGCCTATCATTCACACTTAGGCAGCTTTGCACCACATCACTTACATAGCCAAAACATTACTCAAATGTTCACATACTTGTCTCATCTTACATTCAATACATGTACATGCAAACATGAACTATAATATGGTCTTAACTCAGCTAAATAAACATCCTAGGTTACAGGAGGCCCTGAGACACAATGGACTCCAAAAACAGGATGCTGGACAGCTGCTGCACAACACAGTAAGTACCACCATTAAAAATACCAAATGTGCTCCTAAAATCACCAAAATTTCCAGATCACAACTAGACATATGTAAGTTCATGTACATGAAATTTCAGATCAAAACCCAAACCACAAAGGTTAGTTTGAAGGTGATCTTTCAGCTGGACCTGAATTGACAGAATTGAGGGGAGTAAGTTTCATTGAGAAACTTAGTAAGGGTAACACTTGGTTTCTTAAGGTAATGTGATCCTCATTAAAACCTGCATCCAAAGACACTAAAACACAAAAACCACAATGCATATATACAAGATATACCAACCAAATGCAGCAGCCAAACAAAACCAACAAACACATGAAATGCAGCAGTAACAATATACCATAGGTTAGTCCATAAAACTTGCAATAAACTTCAATAAATCAGTATGGCAGCCCTCCTCAAGCTAATGCTTGGCCTTAGGAGGATTTTAACAGTAGTTAGTAATAACTTTGGGATCTAGAAACCCTCATTTTACTGCCATCTTTGTGCACTTGACAATAGGTCACAAAACCTTCAATAAGTGCACTCCCCTCAATAAGCTTGGTCCATCAAGCTCATGGCTCCCTTTAAATCTTAGCCATAGCTCCATGGATGTTTGAAAATACAGAAAACAACCCATGAGAGAAAAAGAATCCTTACCAAAGTGAGTAGGGCAAATTTGAAGCTTAATCCTTGCAGTGTGCAAGAAATAGCTCTAGTTTGCTTCCAATTGCTTCCTTTTGCCTTCAATTTCAATCAATTGCAAGTTTGAAGGTGTGGTGGCTATGGAGGAAGTATGGTTGTGCTCTTCGTCTGGGGGAGGACGAAAATGAGAGAGGCATAAGTGATTTGGCCACTTAAATGGCCCTAAATGAGCTTAAGGACACCAAAACACACTTAAACAAGCTTAACCTTGCTTTATGTCATTTTCCTTTTCACTAATTATGGTTTCTTTGTCTTAAACTCATTGGTACACATGTGCCCAACATTTTTGACTAATTATCAAGTCTTGGATGCCTCCCCCATGGTGGGATAACCCCAAAATTTCACCCTTAGACTTAAGTTAAAAGCTTGAACACCTTAAGGTTTACACAAGGACATTTAGGTCCTTATTGCCTTTAGTGTTTCCTTTGTTCAAACTTGTCTTGCATGAGTAATTTGGTCCTCCAATAGCACTTTCATACCATTTATATCCTTCCCATAACTCTCCAAGTCTCTTTCTTGAGAGTTTTGCAAATGAGTACCCAAATTTCCAAAAGCTTACAAAAAAGTCCATAGGTTGCTTGACAAACAAGCAATCGTTAAAGCTTTTCTTGGGGACCAAGTTACCAACTCGGAACACTTTTAAGGAGGTGTTGATCATGCCTTTTACCCCCCACACTTTAAATACTATGGTGAGAATTACCCAATATAATGGTTTTTAGCTATTATGACACACTTGTAATTCTCCCATTTTTATGAGGTGCTAACAAGGTAATCAATGTCTTTTCACTAATGACCTAGTTAAGGATTGTGAGCTAGTAGTAGGAACGACTAAGGTTATGACTAATCTGCTAGTGTTGGACATTCCTAAGTATGATTTAGTGCTGGGTATGAATTGGCTTGCTATGCATAACATAAGAACTGATTGTTCTAAGATGGAAATCACATTGCCTGATGGTGAAGTGCATGCATTAGTGAATTCTAAGGAATTAGTGTATGAAATGCATGGCATGGAACTAGAGGTACTATATGAGATACCTGTGATTTCTGAGCATGATTACTGTTATGCATTGAATGAATTGCACTGTGATGAAGAAGTGGACAGAATACCTGTAGTGAGAGACTTTCCACTAGTCTTTGCTAAAGACCTGCCAGGTATTCCTCCACAAAGGGAGATTGAGTTTGAAATCAAGCTGCAACCAGAATCTAGTCCAATATCCATACCTCCTTATAGAATGCCAATCACAGAGATGAATGAGCTCAAGAAACAACTTGATGAACTTCTTGAAAAATGGTTCATAAGGCCAAGTGTTTCACCATGGGGAGCTCCTGTTCTCTTTGTGAAAAAGAAGGATGGATCTTTGAGACTATGCATTGACTACAGGAAGCTTAATGCAGTGACTATCAAGAACAAGTATCCACTCCCTCGGATTGAGGATCTATTTGATCAACTTAAGGGAGCTAAGATCTTCTCCAGGATAGATTTGAGATCTGGATACTTCCAATTGAGAGTAAAGGAAGAAGATATTCCTAAGACTACATTCAGGACCAGCTATGGGCATTATGAGTACACAGTCATGCCATTTACCTTGACTAATGCCCCAGCTACTTTCATGGACTTGATGAACAGGGTGCTCAGACCACGTCTGGACAAATTTGTGGTTTTGTTCGTTGATGACATCCTAGTGTATTCGAAGGATGAAAATGAACATGAACATCATCTAAAGATTGCCTTAAAGACTCTGTTACAGCATCAGCTTCATGCTAAGTTATCCAAGTGTGAATTCTGGATAAAGGAGGTGTCTTTCTTAGGACACATCATAGATGCACAAGGCCTTAAGGCAGACCCTAAAAAGGTCAAGGCAGTGCAAGAATGGGGAAGACCAAAGACTGTGAAGGAAATTAGAAGTTTCCTAGGATTAGCTGGATACTATAGGAGATTTGTATCAGGCTTTTCCATGATTGCCTCAGTTCTTACTCATCTGACCAGGAAGGGTCAAAGATTTGAGTGGACTGAGAAGTGTGAAAAGAGTTTCCAGGAAGTCAAGCAGAGGTTGATTGAAGCTCCAGTATTGATTCTTCCTGATCCAAGTAAGCCCTACATAATATATACAGATGCATCTAGATCTGGGTTAGGTTGTGTCCTTATGCAAGACAGAAATGTCATTGCTTATGGGTCAAGGCAGTTGAGACCCCATGAGCAAAATTATCTTACCCATGACCTAGAACTGAGAGCACTGATTTTTGCTCTGAAACAATGGAGACATTACTTGATGGGAAGTTCTTTTGTGATCTACACTGACCATAAGAGCCTAAAGTACTTGTTCACTCAAAAAGAGTTGAAAATGAGACAAAGGACATGGTTAGAGTACATCAAGGACTATGACTGCTGTATAGAGTACACAGAGGGGAAAGGCAATCTAGTAGCAGATGCCTTGAGCAAGAAGTACACATGACTTTTGAAGGGAGGATCCATAGTTGATCATGATGAGCAAAATAGTCTGCTATGCCTATGGCATAAATGGGAGGAAGCCCAAATTTACACATTGACAATTCAGTCTGGATGGATTAAAGAAGCCAAAAAGGCACAGGAGACAGATCCTGATCTGAAAAAGATCTCAGTAGAGGGAAAAGGTTGCTTGTATCAATCTTTGCCTACAAGCAAAGATTACTGTACTCCAAGGACCGAATATATGTGCCTAAAGTGTTGGGTTTCGGGAGCCAAACAGCACAACGGAATTTAACCGAAACCCTCCAGGATCCAAGTGAAATGAGGTAAACCGGGTGTTCGAAAATTTTCATATCTAATTTTCGGTTGAGATCTCTCACTTAACTATAGAGTCGAATCACAAACTTGAACAGTTGACGTTTTCAAGCTCTCTATGGTATCCATACGAGCCTCTCAGGATCACCATGCTTCCACCGTGTCCCGACAGATGCATTTCTCTTGCGCTCGCAGTGCTAGCTTGTGTCCTCCAAGGAATTGCAAGAGAAAAGTGCAGCTATCCTTTTTGGGAGGCTAGGGCAAGGAAACCTGCGAATTTCTCACTAGAAGTTGTATTTATAGTGAGACTCAACTTCCAAGCCTAATGGGTTTCAAAGCCCTAATCCAGTTAGGCTTTAATTTCGGGCCTAATAATGGCTCAACTATTGGGCCCATTATTAATACGAAATTATTGTGAAACCAAAACCCAAATTATTAGCCCATGCACTCTAATGATCCAAATAGCTCTATGTGTGCAACCCAATAGGCTCTTATCACGTTGGCAATGATCATAAATCACATTTATGATCATAAGCAATGAGCGGTGTCTAGCAACACATCATTGCTACCCAAGTGACAAGATTGTCAATGATTCCAGTAAACCTTTATGATCATCACCGATATATGCCATTGTCCCTTTGTCCAAGATATCAAGACTAAGCATGAGACATGGAATGTGTCACTCTAGTATAGCCCAATCTTTGGTTTCTTGATTACTGAGTAGACCAACTTAAACTGATGACATTGATATCGTATATCAACTCATCCGAGCATGGCCATGCATTTTTCTAAGTCTTACTCTATCAAGGGGCTCGAAGATATCACTCCCATTACATAGGAGGGACAAATCCCATCTTGATCATACAAATCCCTCTGCATGATATGTGACATAATCAATGACCTCCTTCAAGTTCACTCAGTTACGAGCAACAAAGGAAGTATCAAAGTATGTGACTCACATGTGGGGAACCTTGATGATCTTAGGTCGAAGGACTACATATACCATGATCACTATGAGAATCACTTATGACACTCATATAACGATCCATGTAGTGTTCTTATGGTGGGTTGGTCTAGTACACAAGTTCTCCAACTTGTACCCATATGCAGACTACATATCTCATATTGGTCTCCACATATGCTAGTCATTATGTATTATTGCAACCCACTCCACAATAATACTAGACTAACATTTGAGAATATCATTATTCTAGGGTTACAATTATGTTTGTTAAGTTACGCAGAAACAAAACAACAAACATAATTGCTGGATTAATGCGTTAATAAAATATCATGACTCAATGTGCAAAGAATACAATCATCTCATGATTGGCCTTTTGGGCACAACACTAACATAAAAAAGCAAAGCTCAGGGATGAAATACTTGAAGAAGCTCACACAAGCAAGTTGAACATCCATCCAGGAAGTGAGAAAATGTATAAAGACTTGAAGACTCACTTCTGGTCGCCAAACATGAGGAGAGACATAGTTACTTATGTTTCCAAATGTGCCACATGCCAGAGGGTAAAGGTGGAGCACCAGAAGCTAGCTAGTACCCTATAGGCTCTACCTATACCAGTGAGGAAGTGGGGCAACATAACCATGGACTTTTTGACTGGGTTGCCTATGAGCAACTTAAGGCATGATACAGTATGGGTCATTATGGATAGGCTAACCAAATGTGCCCACTTCTTACCTATGAAACTCATAGAATCCTTGGAGAATTTAGCTCAGATCTATGTCTAGGAGATAGTGAGACTACATAGAGTGCCAGACTTCGTTGTATCTGATAGAGATCCAAGATTTATAGCTCGATTTTGGAGTGCTTTTCATAAAGCACTAGGAACCAAAATCCATTTGAGTACTGATTATCATCCTCAGACAGATGGGCAATCTGAATGGGTGATACAAATACTGGAAGACATGCTCAGGAGCTGTGTGTTGGATTTCAAAGGTGAATGGGACCAACCCTTGCCATTGGTGGAATTCTCATACAACAATAGTTACCAAAGCACCATTGGCATGGCACCTTATGAAGCATTATATGGAAGAAGGTGCATGACACCCCACTGTTGGGTGGAGCCTCAAACAGGCTAGAGTTGGGTCCCGAAATTATTGAAGAGACTACTTCCAAAATCAAGTAGATTCAAGAGAGATTAAAGGCAGCCAATAAAAGGACCACTGCCTATGTGAACAAAAGAATGAGAGACTTGGAATTTGAGGTTGGTGACAATGTTTGGCTGAAAGTTGCAACAACCAAAGGCACTGTCAGATTTGCCAGAAGAACCAAGTTAGCTCTAAGATACATCGGTCCTTATGAGATCTTCGACAGAGTTGGCAAGGTAGCATACAGGTTAGCTCTACCGCCAAGCATGTCAAGTGTTCATAATGTTTTTAACATTAGTATGCTTAAGAAGTGTCTATTGGACACAAAGCAAGCTATTGTAGTGGAAGACATACAGTTAGAACCTAACTTGACATATGAAAAGAAACCTATAGCTATCTTAGCCAAGGATACCAGAAGGTTAAGAAACAAACATATTCCCATGGTTAAAGTTCAGTGGTCACACCATTCTAAAAGTGAAGTAACCTAGGAAACTGAAAAAGACCTTATGGAAAGGTATCCTAAAGAATACCCGAAGCTAAAGGCTATTTTGGAGGAGCAAAATTTTTAAGAGGGGGAGGATTGTTAACACCTCACAAAAAGGGAGAATTACAAGTGTGTCGTAATGGCTAAAAACCATTACATTGTGTAATTTTCACCATAGTGATTGAACTGTGGGGGGTAAAAGGTATGAGCAACACCTCCTTAAAAGTGTTCCAAGTTGGTAACTTGGCCCCCAAGAAAAACCTTAAGGATTGCTTGTTTGTCAAGCAACCTATGGACTTTTTTGTAAGGTTTTGGAAATTCGGGTACTCAATTGCAAAACTCTCAAGAAAGAGACTTGGAGAGTTATGGGAAGGATATAAATGGTATGAAAGTGCTATTGGAGGACCAAATTACTCACGGAAGACAAGTTTGAACAAAGGAAACACTAAAGGGAATAAGGACCTAAATGTCCTAGTGTAAACCTTAAGGTGTTCAAGCTTTTGACTTAAGTCTAAGGGTGGAATTGTGGGGTTATCCCACTATTGGGAGGCAGCCAAGACTTGATAATTAGTAAAAAATGTTGGGCACATGTGTACCAATGAGTTTAAGACAAATAAACCATAATTAGTGAAAAGGAAAATGACATACAGCAAGGTTAAGCTTGTTTAAGTGTGTTTTGGTGCCCTTAAGGTCATTTAGGGCCATTTAAAAGGCCAAATCACTTATCCCTCTCTCATTTTCATCCTCCCCCAGCCCAAGAACATAGCCATACTTCCTCCATAGCCACCATACCTTCAAACTTGCAATTGATTGAAATTGAAGGCAAAAGGAAGCAATTGGAAGCAAACTAGAGCTATTTCTTGCATACTTCAAGGATCAAGCTTGATTTTCGGCCTACCCACTTTGGTAAGGGATATCTTGCTCTCATGGGTTGTTTTCTATATTTTCAAACATCCATGGAGCTATGGCTAAGTTTGGAAGAGAGCCATGAGCTTGATGAACCAAGCTTATTGAGGGGAGTGCACTTATTGAAGGTTTTGTGACCTAGTGTGAAGTGCACAATGATGGCAGTAAAGTGAGGGTTTCTAGAGTCTAAAGTTAGTAATAACTACTGTTAAAATCCTTCTAAGACCAAGCATTAGCTTGAGGAGGGCTGCCATAGTGATTTGGTTATATTTATTGTGTTTTATGGACTAACCTATGGTATATGTTGCTGCCACATTTTATGTGTTTGTTGTTTGTGTTTGGCTGCTGCATTTGGTTGCTATATCTTGTATATATGCATTGTGGTTTTTTTGTTTTAGTGTCTTTGGATTCAGGTTTTAATGAGGATCACATTACCTTAAGAAACCAATTGTTACCCTTACTAAGTTTCTTAATGAAACTTACTCCTCTCAATTCTGTCATTTCAGGTCCAGCAAAAAGATCACCTTCAAACTAACCTAAAGGAAGAACACCTAGGGAGGGATAGTAGAGGCCAGTTCCTTTAGTCCTTCGACCTCCAGTGCAAAGAGCTTGCAGAGTCTTCCAAGTGGAGAGGCTAGAAACATCACAGCAGGGAGTAGCACGAAAAGGTAACATTTACGTTAATGGTATGCCTGTTAGTGTTCTGTTCAATGTTGGTGCATCTGTGTCTACAGTGGCTAAGAACTTTGTTGATGCTATGAAATTGCCTACCGAAATCATGCCTAGGATATCCTTAGTGAAAACAACAGGTAGTCAATGTCTTTTCACTAATGACCTAGCTAAGGATTGTGAGCTTGTAGTAGGAAAGACTAAGGTTATGAAAAGTCTGCTAGTGTTGGACATTCCAAAGTATGATTTAATGCTGGGTATGAATTGGCTTTCCATGCATAACATAAGAATTGATTGTGCTAAGAGGAAAATCACATTGCCTGATGGTGAAGTGCGTGCATTAGTGAATTCTAAGGAATTAGTGTATGAAATGCATGGCATGGAGCTACAGGTGCTAGATGAGATACCTGTGATTTCTGGCCATGATTACTGTTATGCTTTGAATAAATTGCACTATGATGAGAAAGTCTTTCCTAAAGACCTGCCAGGTATTCCTCCGCAAAGGGAAATTGAGTTTGAAATCAAGCTATAACCAGAAGCTAGTCCAATATCCATACCTCCTTGTAGAATGCCACTCACAGAGATGAATGAGCTCAAAAAACAACTTGATGAACTTCTTGAAAAAAGGGTTCATAAGGCCAAGTGTTTCACCATGGGTAGTTCCTTTGTGATCTACACTGACCATAAGAGCCTAAAGTGCTTATTCACTCAAAAATAGTTGAACAAGAGGCAAAGGAGATGGTTAGAGTACATGAAGGACTTTGATTGCAGTATAGAACACGTAGAGGGAAAAGACGATCTAGTAGCAGATGCTTGACTAGAAAGTACACAGGACTTTTGAAAGGAGGATCCATAGCTAATCATAATGAGCAGGATAGTCTGTTATGCATATGGCATAAATGGCATCAGTGGGAAGACGCCCAAATTTACACATTGACAATTCAGTTCGGATGGATTGAAGAAGCCAAAAAGGCACAAGAGAGATATGTTGATCTGAAAAAGATTTCAGGAAGGGAAAAAGGTTCCTTGTATCAAGCCTTTGCCAACAAACAATGATTACTGGATTTCAAGGACTGAATCTGTGTGCCTAAAGGACCAAAGCTTAGGGATGAAATACTTGAAGAAGCTCACAAAAGCAAGTTGAACATACACCCAGGAAGTGAGAAAATGTATAAAGACTTGAAGATTCACTTATGGTGGCCAAACATGAAGAAAGACATAGCTACTTATGTCTCCAAATGTGCCACATGCCAGAGGTTGAAGGTAGAGCACCAGAAGCCAGTTGGTACCCTATAAACTCTACCTATACCAGTGAGAAAGTGCGGCAACATAACCATGGACTTTTTAACTGGGTTACTTATGACCAGATTAAGGCATGACACAATCTGGGTCATTGTGGATAGGTTAACCAAGTGTGCCCACTTCTTACCTATGAAACTTATAGACTCCTTGGAGAAGTTAGTTCAAATGTATGTCCAAAAGATAGTGAGACTACGTGGAGTGCCAGGCTACATTGTATTTGATAGAGATCCAAGATTTACAGCTCGTTTTTGGAGTGCTTTTCATAAAGCACTAGGAACCAAAATCCACTTGAGTACTGCTTATCATCTTCAGATAGATGGGCAATCTGAAAGGATGATATAGATACTGGAAGACATGCTCAGGAGCTGTGTGTTGGATTTCGAAGGTGAATGGTATCAACACTTTCCATTGGTGGATTTCCCATATAACAATAGTTACCAAAGCACCATTGGCATGGCACCTTATGAAGTATTATATGGAAAAATGTGCAAGACACCCCACTGTTGGGTGGAAGCCTTAGACAGGGTAGAGTTGGATCCTAAAATTGTCGAAGAGACAACTACCGAAATCAAGAAAATTCAAAAGAGATTAAAGCTAGCCAATGAAATGACCACGGCCTATGTGAACAAAATAATTAGAGACTTGGAATTTGAGGTTGGTGACAATGTTTGGCTGAAAGTTGCACCAACCAAAGGCACTGTCAGATTTGGTAAAAGAACTGAGTTAGCTCAAAGATACATAGGTCATTATGAGATCTTGAACAAAGTTGGCAAGGTAGCATATATTTTAGCTATATCGCCAAGCATGTCAGGCGTTGATAATGTTTTTGTTGGGTTTCGGGAGCCAAACAGCACAACGGAATTTAACTGAAACCCTCCAGGATCCACGTGAAATAGGGTAAACTAGGTATTCAAAAATTTTCATACCTAATTTTCAGTTGAGATCTCTCACTTAACTGTAGAGTTGAATCACAAAACCTAAACAATTGATGTGTTCAAGCTCTCTATGGTATCCACACGAGCCTCTCGAGATCACCACGCTTCCACCACATCCTGGCAGATGCGTTTCTCTTGCGCTCATAGTGCTTGCTTGCATCCTCCAAGTAATTGAAAGAGAAGAGTGCGGCTGTCCTTTTGGAAGGCTAGGGCAAGAAGCTACAAATCTCTCACTAAAAGTTGTGTTTATAGTGAGACTCAACTTCTAGGCCTAATGGGTTTCAAAGCCCTAATCCAATTAGGCTTCAATTTCGGGCTTAATAATGGCTCAACTATTGGGCCCATTATTAATACGAAATTAAAGTGAAACTATAACCCAAATAATTAGCCCATGCACTCTAATGATCCAAATAGCTCTATGTGTGCAACCTAATAGGCTCTTACCACATTGGCAATGATCATAAATCACATTTATGATCATAAGCAATGAGCGGTGTCTAGCAACACATCATTGCTACCTAAGTGACAAGATTGGTGGTGATTCAACTAAACCTTTATGATCATTACCGATATATGCCATTATCCCTTTGTCCAAGATATCAAGACTAAGCATGAGACATGGAATGTGTCACTCTCGTATAGCCCAATTTTTGGTTTCTTGATTACCGAGTAGACTAACTTAAACTGATGACATTGATATCGTATATCAAATCATCCGAGTATGGCCATGCATTTTTCTAAGTCTTACTCTATCAAGGAGCCCGAAGATATCACTCCTGTTACATAGGAGGGACAAATCTCATCTTGATCATACTAATTCTTCTGCATGATATGTGACATACCCAATGACCTCCTTCAAGTTCACTCAATTACGAGCAACAAAGGAAAGTATCAAAGTTTGTGACTCACATGTAGGGAACCTTGATGATCTTAGGTCGAAGGACTACATATACCTTGATCACTATGAGAACCACTTATGACACTCATATAACGATCCATATAGTGTTCTCATGGTGGGTCGGTCTAGTACACAAGGTTTCCAACTTGTACCCATAAGGAGACTACATATCTCATATTAATCTCTGCATATGCTAGTCGTTATGTATTAATCCAACCCGTTCCACAATAATACTAGGCCAGGGACGTTTGAGAATATCACTATTCTAGGGTTACAATTATGTTTGTTATGTTACGCAGAAACAAAACAACAAACATAATTACTAGATTAATGCCTTAATAAAATATCATGACTCAATGTGCAAAAATACAATCATCTCATGATTGGCTTTTTGGGCACAACACTAACAGTTTTTCACATCAGTATGCTTAGGAAGTGTCTATTGGACACAAAGCATGCTATTGTAGTGGAAGACATATAGTTGAAACCTAACTTTTCATATGAAGAGCAACCTATAGCTATCTTAGCCAAGGATAGCAGAAGGTTAAGAAACAAACCTATTCCCACGATTAAAGTTCATAGATCACACAACTCTGAATGAGAAGCAACCTAGTAAACTGAAAAAGACCTTACGGAAAGGTATCCTAAAGAATACCCGAAGCTGAAGGCTATTTTGGAGTACCAAAATTTTTAAGGGGGGGGGGGAGGATTGTTACCACCTCATAAAATGAGAGAATTACAAGTCTATTATAATGGGTAAAAACCATTATATTGTGTAATTCTCATCATAGCAATTGAAGTGTGGGGGGTCAAAGACATGATCAACACCTCCTTAATAGTGTTCCATGTTAGTAACTTCACCCCCAAGAAATTTCTTAAGGATTGCTTCTTTGGCAAGCAACCTATGGACTTTTTTGTAAGATTTTGGAAATGTAGGTACTCAATAGCAAAACTCTCACGAAAGAGACTTGGAGAATTATGGTAATGACATGAATGGTATAAAAGTGCTATTGGTGGATCAAATTGTACATGGAAGACAAATTTGGACAAAGGAAACACTAAAGGCATTAAGGACCTAAATGTCCAAATGTAAACCTTAAGGTGTTCAAGCTTTTGACTTAAGTCAAAAGGTGGAATTGTGGGGTTATCCCACCATGGCGGAGGTAGCCAATACTTGATAAATAGCCAAAAAAGTTGGGCACATGTGCACCAATGAGTTTAAGGCAAAGAAACCATAATTAGTGAGAACGAAAAAGACATAAAGCAAGGTTAAGCTTGTTAAAGTGTGTTTTGTGCCCTTAAGCTCATTTAAGGCCATTTAAGTGGCCAAATCACTTATCCCTCTCTCATTTTCATCCACCTCCAGCCCAAGAACACATCCACACTTCCTCCATAGCTACGACACCTGCAACCTTGCAATTGATTGAAATTGAAGGCAAAAGGAAGCAATTGGAAGCAAACTAGAGCTATAGCTTGGATGCTTCGAGGATCAAGCTTGATTTTTGGCCTACCCAGTTTGGTAAGGGTTCTCTTGCTCTCATGGGTTGTTTTTTGTATTTTTCAAGCAACCATAAAGTAAGGGTTAAGCTTGGAAGAGAGCCATGAGATTGATGAACCAAGCTCAGTAAGGGGAGAACACTTATTGAAGGTTTTGTAACCTAGTGTGAAGTGCACAAAGATAATAGTGAAATGAGGGTTTCTAGAGCCTAAAGTTCATAGTAACTACTATTAAAATCTTCCTAAGACCAAGCATTAGCTTGAGGAGGGCTGCCATAGCGGTTTGGTTATGTTTATTATGTGTTTTATGGACTAACCTATGGTATATGTTGCTGCACATTTCATGTGTTTGTTTGTTGTGAATGGCTGCTGGATTTGGTGACTATATCTTGTATATATGCATTGTGGTTTTTACATTTTAATGTTTTTGGATGCAGGTTTTAATGATAGTCACATTGCCTATTCAATCCAAGTGTTACCCTTACTATGTTTCTCAATGAAACTTACTCCCCTCAATTCTGTCATTTTAGGTTCGGCGGAATGATCATATTCAAACTAACACTTGTAGTTTGATTTTTGATATGAAATTTTAGGTACACAAACTTCCATATTTTAAGTTATGATCTGGAAATTTTGGTGATCTTAGGAGCACGTTTGGTATTTTTAATGGTGGTACTTATTGTGTTGTGCAGCAGCTGTCCGGCATCCTATTCTGGAGTCCATTGTGTCTCAAGCACTTCTGTAACTTAGGGCGTATATTTAGCTGAGTTAAGACCATTAGGTAGTGCATGTGTGAATTTGTATTTAGTGTATGTAAAATGAGACAAGTATGTGAACATTTGAGTAGTGTTTTGGCTATGTAAGTGATGTGGTGCGTAGCTGCCTAAGTGTGAAAGATGAGCTGCTTACTTGTAAATTCTATTTTTGCCATATAAAGTTGCTAGATGCAAGGGAATGTATTTCCTACATGTAATGGACATATATGGTGTAGCCTTAGGGGTCTTTCCCTTTGTGAATGAAGTGTTTGCACACTTATGAAATTTTGTATGGGAAAAATGGTCATAATGTGACTAGAATTTTGACTCTACACTTAAAGTTCTATATCTCCCTGTGTAGAAGGAGTATTGTTATGAAATTTTGACTACACCTAGAGAACGTATAGAGGTTAAACTAGGATTTAGAATTTCTAAATTTTGATCTCTTTAGCCAAAGATATGATGTTGTAAACTTGGCTAAGTTACTGTTCATTTTGTCAGAAATTTGTAACCAACTTCAAAAATTCATAACATGGTCCATGGATGGGCTATTAATGTAAAACAAAATCCTTGGTTCGCTCTAAATCTCGAATTGATAATGGAGCAAAGAAAGCATGGGGGTACATGGCTAGAATAATACAGTTTATTATTGGAAGTTATAGGTGCAGTGGCTGGTCACTAGAACATAACAAGGTTGCCTAATGTGTGGTAGACAAGATTCAGACTTGTGCAAGTGTTTTCCTTCTTTGCTGCCGTAGTGTGCATGAAATGTGAATATGTGTGTGATGGTTAGACCAATATACATGTGTTTACATTGTGCCCAAGCGGGCCACTTGGGTATGCACACTAAGGGTAGTGTTCTTTTGCCTACAGAACATTACCAATCCTTGAAGTCTAAATGCACAATTTTGGCACCATAATTGGACTATCCTGGAGTGGTTAACAGTAGAGAGTAGCAAGTAGAAAAAATGTCTCTCATGAGTATTACATGGGAGCCTCCTCAGTATTTATAGGAGGCTTTAAGGGAGAAGGCTGTTATACCCGAGCCAAGCAGATTGGGACACGTGGGTGGCTAGATCTAAGGGGCAGTTGGTCTGTACCTTATGGAAAAGTGTGGCCAGCTATCCATAGGTGGTTATGCTCAAAGGGTAATTGCATGTGCAAGGTTCCTATTAGTGGTCTCCCTATGTTGTGTGTTTTCCGTTTTTGCCTAGGACTCCTTGAGAACACGTGAACCCCTTTGGAAGTCATGTTTATTCCCAAAGGTGGTTGGGGGAGCCTATTGAAGGCACAAACATGTTCGGGAGGCCTCTCTACTATTGAGGTTGGTAGACTCCATTTTTTGGGGTCGGTCAAGTTATCACACAAAGGTGGTGGCTCAAATTTTCCCAGGTTGGTCGTGTTACCTTTTAAGGGTTGTGTCGCGTCCTTCTCCAAGGTCGGTCATGTTGTGTCCTGAAAGTTGAGTTGGGCCCACTTATTCAAAGGTCTTATGGAAATGGTCCTTCTGCCATCATGTTTTCATTCCATTATAAACAAGTTGTGAGTGTTTTCATTCCAAACTAGTTAGGAATGCTTATTTTCCAAACTAGTTCTGAATGTTTCCATTGCATTCTAAACAAGTTGTGAATGTTTCTAATCTAAACAAGTTGTCAATGTTTCTATTCTAAACAAGTTGACAATGTTTCCATTCCATCCTTAACAAGTTGTGAATGTTTTTATTCTAAGCTAGTTGTAACTGTCTCTATTTCAAACTAGTTGTGAAAGTTCCATTCTACTCCAAACTAATTGTGAATGTTTCCATTCCAAACAAGTTCTGAATCTTTCTCATCCATTCTAAACAAGTTGTGAATGTTTCTATTCCAAAGAACTTGTGAATGTTTCTGTTCCACTCTAAACAAGTTGTTAACGTTTCTATTCCATACTAGTTTTGAATGTTTCCATTCCATTGTAAAAAAGTTGTGAAAGTCCCTATTCCAAACTATTTGTGAATGTTTTCATTTCATTCTAAACTAGTTGTGAATGTTTACATTCTATTCCAAAAGTAGTTGCGAATGTGGTCTGTCATTGAAACCGCCAAAAATAATTCTGGTATCCCTAACAACTCAGAATAAATAAATTTGTAATCTATCAGTGAAAAGAAGTTTGAATCCTAAAGGAAATTTTTTTACTGAAAACTTCCTGTCAGAAAACTAAAATAAAATATTGGGAGTTTTCTTGAAACGAATACTGAAGTAAATTCATAGTAAAATGAAAACGAAATTAACTAATGCTAACAATGCTCAGTTCAAGGTTGATTATCTATTCCAATCACGCAGTTGATCATCGAAATAAAAAATTTCTTCAATCCAAATAAATAAGCAGGACTCTATTTAAAGCTAAAAAGAACCCTAAGAATTCATCAGTAAAATTAACCAGAAAAAGCTTTAGATTAATTTCTTAAGTCTGACTAACAAGATATTGAAAAGCAATTTCTAATTATCTCAAAATCAGCATTAAGATCATTGAACAAAATTTTATGCCAGGCAATAATCCAAAAGTTTGAACAATTTAACCTGTCTTACTTCCCCATATGAATTAACCAGAAATAAAAGTAATCTCCAATCAATTCACTTGCTTCTAATTGAATTCTTCACCTAAGCGGTTGAAAGAAAATCAAGAAAATTTGCAATCGCATAACCAGTCTAACAAGCGAGAATAGGAAAATTAATTGCAATAAATCTGAACAACAAAGAAGTAAATAATTGAATTTAAAAAAAGTTTAAGCAAGAAAAATCAATCCTCACAATCGGTGTTGGTGATGGAAATCGTCCCTAGAATTAAACTAGAAAAGTACTCAGCCATGATCGAAAGAGAAACAAAGAACAATTGAAAAAAAAAACACTAAAAAGCGAAAACAAAAGATGCGCCCGAGGGTCTGGCGACAGCGCTTTTATACCAAAAGACCAAAAACCTATGGATAAACTCATAAAAACTACCTAAAATTTTTATATTGTTAGAAAAATACCCCAAACAAATAAAAGGATTCAAAATAACTATAAGGTTTCAAAGTTGTCAGCCAAGCAATGCTCCAGAACAGCAACAGCAACTTCAACCTAATATTCGGCCTTGATGTAGCCATTATTTCTCAAAACGCAAAGCATAAAAGTTGTATAACAATTTCTTAGCTTCGAAAAAACACTTGAATCGCATAAAATGGACATCTACAGTCAAAGATATGCCCAAAATACCGCAACTGCTTCTAAATCGGCGGTGACTCACAAATCGTGACTTTGAAGCTGAATTTGACCCTCTCAACGTACAAACTGGGTCATGGTCTAAATGTGATTTGTAGCTCCAGATGTTGCCTTTCTAATGAATCAAGAATCACTTCATTCCAATATCTGTAGCTCAAGATATGATTTTTCTACCGGGACATCACCAATCTGTCAACATCCTGAAAGAGCAAAACCAAATTAAAACTTGTAAAATGGCAAATCAAATCCACTTTCAATCAATTGAGTCCAGATATGTTATATGCTACAAAACATACTCAAAATATATCTTTAAGGTTCAAAATATATTAAAATATACTAAATATGAGAGAAATAATAATAATAAATATAAGCTTATCAAATTCCCCCACACTTAGCTTTTGCTCGTCCCCGGGCAAAACTCAAAATAGAAACATACTTTTAAGCTAAACTGAGTAAGATAATTTCACAACCAAGGGTCTTGAAAAACTTAACAAAAGTAATTAAGTACGCTATATACTCGGCAATAGCAACTCAAAACTAAATAAGTCATTGAGAACAATTTCTTCTCGAGCTAGCAACAATCACCATTGAAAATATGAGAAAAACATCAAACTTTTTGCACCAAGTAAAAAGAACAAACCATGTAGTTAATGTTAGTGTTGTGCCCAAAAGCCAATCATGAGATGATTGTATTTTTACACATTAAGTCATGATATTTTATTAAGGCATTAATCCAGCAATTATGTTCGTTGTTTTGTTTCTACGTAACGTAATAAACATAATTGTAACCCTAGAATAATGATATTCTTAAATGTCCCTGGTCTAGTGTTATTGTGGAGCAGGTTGCAATAATACATAACGACTAGCATATGTGGAGACTAATATGAGATATGTAGTCTACATATGGGTACAAGTTGGAGAACTTGTGTACAGGACCGACCCACCAAGAGAACACTACATGGATCGTTAGATGAGTGTCATAAGTGATTCTCATAGTGATCATGGTATATGTAGTCCTTCGACCTAAGATCATCAAGGTTCCCTACATGTGAGTCACATACTTTGATACTTTCCTTTGTTGCTTGTAACTGAGTGAACTTGAAGGAGGTCATTGGGTATGCCACATATCATACGGAGGGATTTGTATGATCAAGATGGGATTTGTCCCTCCTATGTAACGGAAGTGATATCTTCGGGCCCCTTGATAGAGTAAGACTTAGAAAAATGCATGGCCATGCTCGGATGAGTTGATATACGATATCAATGTCATCAGTTTAAGTTGGTCTACTCGGTAATCAAGAAACCAAAGATTGGGCTATACGAGAGTGACACATTCCATGTCTCGTGATTAGTCTTGATATCTTGGACAAAGGGACAATGGCATATATCGATGATGATCATAAAGGTTTAGTCGAATCATCGACAATCTTGTCACTTGGGTAGCAATGATGTGTTGCTAGACACTGCTCATTGCTTATGATCATAAATGTGATTTATGATCATTGCCAACGTGGTAAGAGCCTATTGGGTCGCACACATAGAGCTATTTGGATCATTAGAGTGCATGGGCTAATAATTTGGGTTTTGGGTTCACAATAATTTCGTATTAAAAATGGGGCCAATAGTTGAGCCATTATTAAGCCCGAAATTAAAGCCTAATTTGATTAGGGCTTTGAAACCCATTAGGCCTGGAAGTTGAGTCTTACTATAAATACAACTTCTAGTGAGAAATTCGCAGGTCTCCTTACCCTAGCCTCCCAAAAGGACAGCCGCACTCTTCTCTTGCAATTACTTGGAGGACGCAAGCTAGCACTGCGAGCAATAGAGAAACGCATCTGCCGAGACGTGGTGGAAGCGTGGTGATCCCGAGAGGCTCGTGTGGATACCATAGAGAGCCTGAACACATCAACTGTTCAAGTTTAGTGATTCGACTCTACAGTTGAGTGAGAGATCTCAACCGAAAATTTGGTATGAAAATTTTCAAACAACCGATTTACCCTGTTTCATTTGGATCCTGGAAGGTTTCGGTTAAATTCCGCTGTGCTGTTTAGCTCCCGAAACCCAACAGTTAAGAACTTAGAAAGCACAACCGGTCTTACCACAAACCCATGGAAAATAAGAAATCGGTTGAGAATTTACTTTTCTTTTTCTATTTGACTTGATTTTTTCACTTTTTTTTTCTTGTTTTGTCTTTCTCTTGTGTTCCACCATTTAGCAAGTGTATAATAGGGACTCTACCATACCCAAGCTACTAACTTGACACAACTCCAAAGTGGTATTTGCCATACTCATGTTCCTAGTACCTTTTCGAGTAGTGATCAACTCTTGCCTTAGGAGAAGACCTCAATCCACTTCAATACCCAGAACAGCGGAGTAGCAAATTTCTTTTTTTTTTTTTTGCAGAATGCAACAAGTCAAACAATTTTTATTTTTTTCTCAAGTGATTCAAATCATCCATCAACCGAACAAACCACATATTCAACTTAATAAGCTCATAATCTCACAAGGTTTAAATCAATGTACTAAATACACAAATTTGATGAAAAAATCAGCTTCTCAAGATAACCATCAACTAGCTTGATCAAAAATTGCAAAAACAATTTAAAAATAAAATTTGAGAGTTGCATAAAGACTAATAAATTACTAACTCAACACTCAAGCTAAGCATTCAAGAACCAAAAAGGTGAAATCATCTAACAATTCAGATCGATGCTCAAAAGTATGAATAAAAAAAATTTTAGTTCAAAAATTTTGACAACAGAAAATTATGGCTCAAGCTACCCACTCCCCCACACTTAAATCAAACATTGTCCTCAATGTTTACAATAAAAGCACAGATGGGGAAAAGAAAAGGTACCGCCCTGAAAGGTGATTCCACAATGATCTATAGCCCAGAATTTGACTTCAGCTTGCTGCCCCATATGGTTCAGTTCACCTCCAGCTTGAAAGAGATATTGCCTGACCAAGAAAATCAGTTGTGAGAATAAAGAAACCTAAAAAATAAAAGCTGAAAAATAAAAAATAAAAATAAAAGAAAGAAAGAAAGAAAAAATCCTAATTGTTCGTGGTACAAAACCACGCTTGGGTTGCCTCCCAAAAGCGCCTTTTCTTTATTGTCTTTGGCTAGACAGTTTCTTCCTGCATCAACCAGGGTGCTTTGAGAATCCCTCATGAAAAGGCTTCAACTTATGCATCTCAGTGTTGAACACTTTATCCGTTTTCAAACTTTTAAGCTCGACTGCACCATGAGTAGAAATATCAGTAATAACAAATGGTCCAATCCAATTCAGCTCAGACTTACCAGATAACTCTTTCCATCTTTTTCTGTGTTTGCGAAACACCTTTTGTCCAACCACAAATGACATCTCATGTTCTTGGTGCAACTTGACATTTTTTTTCTTACCTTTTTGTGCAAACCTTACTTGGTTTTCAACCTTTGTTCCTGATTCATTCTGCACCAAAGTATCAATTTTTTCAACAAAAGAAACAGAATTATCCTTGTCAGTTTCCTTTAATGTGTCAAAAATATTAAACTGTGCAATTTTTCCATCAAATTCCATTGTGAGAGTGCCAGTATCCACATCAATCTTGGTCTTGGATGTCTTTAAAAATGGTCTTCCTAACAAAATAGGAGCAGTTAGGTCATCATTCTCCATATCAAGCACATAAAAATCAGCAGGAAAAATTAAATCATTTACTTGCACAAGAACATCCTCAACCATGCCCCTAGGATAGGCATTGGATTTATCAGCTAATTGCATCACAACACTAGTTTCATTCAAAGGTCCAAGTTTCAAAGAAGCATATATTGAATATGGCATGACATTCATTGAGGCTCCCAAATCTAACATAGCTTTTTTCACATTAAAATTGCCTATTACACATGGTATAGTAAACATACCAGGGTCCTTACACTTCTCAGGCAACTTTCTTTGGATTATTGCTGACACATTCTCCCCAACTTTGATTGTCTCATCAACTTTCAGCTTCTTTTTATTGGTGCACAACTCCTTCAGAAACTTGGCATACCGTGGCACCTGCTTAATTGCATCCAGCAAGGGTATGTTGATTTCGACCTTCCTAAGAGTTTCAAGAATTTCCTGCTCGGTCTCCTCTTTCTTTGATTTAGCCAACCTGCCAGGAAAAGGAGGTGGGATTAGAATTTTTGATTTTGGAAAAATTGGCTTGTTGCTTACCTCCTCAGTTTGTGCATCAGAAGTTGATGGTTTTAGGCTATCTTGTTCCTTTTTAAGTGCTGCCATTTTTTATGTGGTGGTTTGCACCTCTTTGCCACTTTGAAAGGTCACGGCATTAACATGCTCTCTTGGGTTGATTTCAGCTTGAGATGGCAGCCTCCCTTTTTCAGCTTCAATTTTGTTCAATGAGGCTGCTAGTTGTGAAATTTGGTTCCCCAAGTCTTTAATGCTAGCCCTTGTTTCCTGTTGAAACATTTGAGTGTTAGTGGCTAAAGCTTTCACAATATCTTCTAAAGCCATACCTGAATTTGGTGCTTGGTTCTGTGATGGAGGAGCTGGTTTGTTATAACCGGTAGATGGATACGGTGGCTGATTGTTTGGCTGCCCATATCTCATATTCGGGTGGTCTCTCCAACCAGGGTTGTATTGATTGGCATATGGGTCATACATTCTTGGTTGGTTAACAAACCCACTTGCCGCATTCACTTGAGGTGTTGTATCCTCTTGCAGTTGTGGGCACGAGTCAGTAAAGTGTCCTTGAATAGAGCAAATGCCACAAACTCTAGAATTTTGGACCTGTCCCAAGGCAACTTGTCTAACAAGAGAGGTTAGTTCAGAAAGTTGAGCTTCAATATTCGAAGTTCCTACCTCATTTACCTTCTTCGGCACATGGTCTACCCGTGTCCCAAATTGTTGCGAGTTGGCTGCCATTTTAGAAATCAAGTCTTTTGCTTCTTCGGGCGTCTTTTCTACAAGTGCTCCTCCACTTGCAGCATCTAACATACATCGATCCATGAACAGTAGCCCTTCGTAGAAGTACTGCAGCAACAGTTGCTCAAAAATCTGGTGATGTGGGCAGCTCGCACATAGCTGGTTGAACTTCTCCCAGTACTCATATAGGCTTTCTCTGCAGTACTGACGAATCCCGCTGATTTCCTTTCGAATTGTCCCAGCCCTTGAAGCTAGAAAGAATTTCTCCAAAAATTTTCTCTTCAAGTCATTCCAGGTTCTGATCGAACTGAAAAAAGGTAGTACAACCAATCTTTTGCCTTGTCCACCAACAAGAACGGGAAGACTCTCAGTTTAATCTATTCTTCTGTAACTCTTTGTGGTTTCATGGTCGAACAGACTACATGAAATTCCTTCAAGTGTTTGTGGGGGTCCTCGCCTACAAGACCACGAAAAGTAGGTAATAAATGAATTAATCCAGATTTTAATTCAAATGCTACCTCAATATCAGGAAAATCGATGCACAAGGGTTGCTGGACAACGTCGGGAGTTGCCACCTCCCTTAGTATTCTTTGGCCTACCATCTCTATATTAACAACTGGTTCTTCATCACTTTCTGAGTTGTTATTCACAAATGTCGAAGATGAAAAATTGATTGCTTGCCTTTTTGCTTCCCTGTTTGCCTTTGTTGTCTTCTCAATCTCTAGATCAAACACTAATTCACCTGTACGAGAAGATTTAGGCATAAGTCAGCTAATTGAGAAAGAAAGAAAAAAAAGAAAATAAATAAATGAAAAGGAAATTTTAACAGAAAAAGAAATCTCCCCGGCAACGGCGTCAAATTTTTGGTTGGTCGTCGAAATCGTAAAAAATAATTCTGGTATCCCTAACAACTCACAATAAATAAATTTGTAGTTTAGCAGTGAAAACCAGGTCGAATCCCAAAGAAATTTTTTTATCTGAAAGCTTCCTATCAGAAAACTGAAATAAAAGATTGAGAGTTTTCTTGAAACGAATGTTGAAATAAATTAATGGTAGAATTAAAATGAAATTAACTAATACTAAAAATGCTCAATTCAAGGTTGATTATCCATTCCAATCATGCAGTTGATCATCGAAATAAAATATTTCTTCAATCCAAGTAAATAAATATGACTCTCTTTAAAGCTAAAAAGAACCCTAAGAATTCAGTAGTAAAATTAACCAGAAAGAGCTTCAGATTAATTTCTTAATTTTGAGTAACAAGATATTGAAAAGCAATTTCTAATTATCTCAAAATCAGCATTAAGTTCAATGAACAAAAGTTTATTCTAGGCAATAATCCAAAAGCTTGAACAATTTAACCTGTCTTATTTCTCCGTATGAATTAACCAGAAATAAAAGTAATCTCCAATCAATTCACTTGCTTCTAATTGAATGCTTCACCTAAGCGGTTGAAAGAAAATCAAGCAAATTTGCAATTGCATAACCAGTCCATCAAGTGTGAACAGGAAAATTAATTACAATAAATCTAAACAACAAAGAAATAAATTGTTACGGACCTCCTAGTAATTAGCACTCTCGAGAGAGGTAAAATGTTCTAAATTAAGTTTAGAACTTTAATTTCAAGGTTACAAAGCTAGAATAAAAGAGTTACAAAAATTCACTAAGTTCCAAGGAGTTTTAAGCACGAGATGAGGAGTAGGGGCAAAATGGTAATTTTGCACCCTGAGTAACCGGGCGGGGTCCTGAGTGTTTTAAGTTAAGTTTTGTAACTTAACCTTTAACCTTAACTCAAACTTGAAACAATAACAAGAATTAATCAAGAAATGAGCATGTGTTAAAAGATGGGGGTTTATGTGTTTAAGGGTTGTAACTTGGATGGCTTAAGGGGTTAAGTGAGGGTTTAAGAAGGGAAAGGTGGCTAATGGCTGCCATAACCACGTTTTCCCCTCTCAAGCACTCATTTCTCTCTCAATTCAAGCTAGAAATCAAGTGATCTTGATTCCTAGAGTTGCCATCCAAGGATACCAACCAAGAGGAACTTGTTTCAAGCTAGAAAACAAGGTTTGGAGGCTTGGAAGCATGATTTCTCTACTCCCCTGTTTTTGATACGTGGTAAGCATTGTGTTCTTGGTTTATTCTATGTTATTTGAGTGAATTGAGGCTTGGGTTTTGGTTAGAGAGGAAGATTGTGATGTTTGGTGCTTTGGTTTTGATTGGAACTTAGGTGAGGATTTCTTGCACTTGGTTGCTTGAAAAGAGGAGTGATTCTAGCTTGTATCTTGGAGTTGAGGTAAGGGAGTAGTGTTTTTAAGCTTGAACAATGCTTGTGGCTTGAGTTTGTTGTAAGAAATTGATTGAAATTAGCCATAGCATTGAGTATGAGTTTTGGTTGAATTGTGGTGAACTATGAGGTTTGAGGAAGATTTGATGATGTTATAGAGCATCATTAATGGCATTGTGATAGTTGGTTATGTTCCTTGCAACTTGAACTATGTGTGTGTGAAGTTTGGTGGCTTTTTATGCATGTTTGATATGTGTACTGAGTAGCCTAAAGGTCATAGCAGCAAAATGTGTGTCAATTCTGCAGTTTTGCAGATTGGTGATACGTTGCCAAGAAGTACCCATAATTGGTGACGCGTCGCCAATTGGAAAAATTTTCACAGCACGTCGACAGCTGGGGCGACGCGTCACCACGGTTGACGACGCGTCGCCAAAACAGCATTGGAGACCCGATTTTTTTTTTAGCATAACTTTTCGCTCGGGTGTTCGATTGAGGTGATTCAAAGTTCCACACGAAGCTAAGAGGGAGTACTATCTTTAAAAGTTTTAGAAACATCTAAAATGCCCCAGATTTTATGTTGTTTTGAGTCAAAGTGAGGATAATTTTTAAAGGCAGAATTTGCACATTTTGCTAGGATGATTGAGTGAGTCCCAAGAAGGTCCTTTGGGTACCTTGGCCCTCAAGTATGCCAAGGGTACTTCAAGAATTCTTGAAGTCCTTCGAGAAGTGGGAGTTTCCTTGAGTTTTGAAAAGTTTTGAGGTTACTTGTTGAATAAGCAAGGAAACTAAGTTGCAAGCGAATATAACCAAGTGTCATGAGCTTGAGGTGTAAGTTTTAGAACCCTTGGCAACCTGGCAGTGTTGGAAATCACAGGGTTGTAAGGAGAGGCTTCAAATGCACCAAGGTTATGAGGTTTAATAAACTAGTTATTTAGTTCTCACCACAATTCCCCTGCACAACAAAGTTAAGGAGAGGTTATATAATAAGTCAGGCGTAAGCTAAGGCTTACGAGGCACAAGTTGAGGGCTAGACTTGTGAGCCACGGAGTGACGCCCGTGAGAAAGTAAGAAAATTATGTGAGGAGTGGTCCTTCGGGATCCGAGCATGCATATCCATATATTTACATATATGAGAGGTCCCTCACACTGCGAGAGCCAGCAGAGAGTATGCATGAGTTATTTCATATCTGTCCACAGTTTTACTGTTGGTACATGAGGTTACCCCTTACTGAGAATCTTGGATTCTCACCCTTACTGTTTTGTTGTGCAGATACAGAAGGAGTTGGGCCGAGTGACCGTTGAGGGTTACTCTGGTAGTAGTTTTTGGTGCACAGGTAGAATACCTGAGTTTTGTTGATTCTAGTATTTATTTGTTTGGATGCTTGTTGGTCTTGCACAGTACTAACTAATTTGCTCATTGGTTACAGAGCCTAGTGCACATTGGACATAGTCAGGCATAGCTAGACCTAGTTGGGTCCAGAGGAGTCTCTAAAGCTCGCCACTGGGATTCACATCCAAGGTGGGAGTTAGTATGAGAAGATCTCAGTAGAGGATTTTGTATGTGTACATAGTACTCTAGTTGCCTCCTTAGTTATGAAATGAAGAGTCATGGACTCGAGGATTGCTTTCTGGGCGGGGGCATTAGCTACTATATGTATGAATGCTCACGCATGTTGCTATGTGTAGTTAACTCATATAAAGGTTGATTTGTATGCTTTGACTGCTCTACCTGTTTTCTATGAAAAATTGTGGCCACATTAATATTTTATGGTTTTAAATAACCCGTCAAAGCATAAAGAGCATGCATATTGCATATTCTAGGATAATCAACTAGTGACATGGATTTAATCCGCGCACATATCAATGAATTCAACTGCAATCCGCCGTGAGACCAAGTTCTCACAGGTGTCCTGGGCAGGGGCCAGGGACGGCCGTGTCATAAATACTTGAATTTAAGGAAAGTTTAAGCAAGAAAAATCAATCCTCATAACCAATGTTGGTGATGGAAATCGTCCCTATAATTGAACTAGAAAATTACTCAGCCATGATTGAAAGAGAAACAAAGAACAATTGAAAAAAAAAACACTAAAAAGCCAAAAAAAAAAAAGATGCGCCCGAGGGTCTAGCAGCAGCGCTTTTATACCAGAAGACCAAAAACCTATGGCTAAACTCATAAAAACTCCCTAAACTTTTTATATTATTAGAAAAATACACCAAACAAATAAAAGGATTCAAAATAACTATAAGGTTTCGAAGTTGTCAGCCAAGCAATACTCCAGAACAGCAACAGCAAATTCAAGCTGATATTCGACCTTGATTCAGAAATTATTTCTCATAACTCAAAGCATAAAAGTTGTATATCTATTTCTTACCTTCGAAACGAAACCTGAATCGTATAAAACGGACATCTACTGCCAAAGATATGCCCAAAATACCGCTACTGCTTTTGAAGCGGCAGTGACTCGCAAATCGTGACTTTGGAGCTGAATTTGACCCTCTTAACGTGCAAACTAGGTTTCATGGTATGAATGTGATTTGTAGCTCCATACGTTAGCTTTCTAATGAATGAAGAATCACTTAATTCCAATATCTGGAGCTCAAGATATGATTTTTCTACCGGAACATTACCAATCTGTCAATATCCTGAAAGAGCACAACCAAATTAAAACTTGTAAAATGACAAATCAAATCCACTTTCAATCAGTTGAGTCCAGATATATTCTATGCTACAAAACATACTCGAAATATATCTTTAAGGTTCAAAATATATTAAAATATACTAAATATGAGAGAAATAATAATAATAAATATAAGCTTATCAGAATGTTTTCATTTCATTTTAAACAAGTAGTGAATGATTATATTCCAAACTAATTGTAAATGTTTCCATTTAAAACTGGTTATGAATGCTTCAATTCCATTATAAACAAGTTGTGAATTTTTCTATTCCAAACAGGTTCTGAATGTTTCTATTCTAAACAAGTTGTGAATGTTTCCACTCCATTCCTAACAAGTTATAAGAGTTTTCATTCCATTCTAAGCAAGCTGTTAACATTTCTATTCCATGCTAGTTATAAATGTTTTTCTTCCAAACTAGTTGTGAATGTTTCAATTCCATTCTAAAGAAGTTGGGAATGTTTCAATTCAAAATAAGTTGTTAATGTTTCCATTCCATTCTAAACAAGTTGTGAATATTTCGATTTTAAACTAGTTGTGATGTTTCTATTCTAAACTAGTTGTGAATGATTATATTCCGAACTATTTTTGAATGTTTCTATTCGAAACAAGTTATGAATGTTTCTATACCAAACTAGTTATGAAAGTTTACATTCCATTCTAAGTAAGTTGTGAATGTTTCTATTCCAAAAAAGTTGTGAATGTTTTGGTTACAATCTAAACAATTTGTGATCATTTCTTATACAAACTAGTCATGAAAGGTTTCATTTCATTTGAAACAAGTTGTGAATGTTTCTCTTTGAAACTAGTTATGAATGCTTCCATTCCATTCCAAACAAGTTTTGAGTGTTTTGATTCTATTCTAAACAAGTTGTGAATGTTTCTATTCGATTCCAAAACTAGTTGCGAATGTTTCAATTTCATTCTAAACAAGTTATGAATGACTATATTTCATACTCGTTGCGAAAGTTTTTATTTAAAACTAATTTTGAATGTTTCCAATCCATTCTAAATAGGTTATGAATGTTTCCATTGCATTCTTAACAAGTGGTGAATGTTTCTATTCCGAACTAGTTGTGAATTCTCTATTCCATTCTAAACATGTAGTGAATGTTTCTATTCCAAACAAGTTATGAAAGATTTTATTCCAAACCAGTTATGAGTGTTTCTATTCCACTCCAAACAAGTTGTGAATCTCTCCATTCCATTATTAGCAAGTTATGCATGCTTCTACTCTAAACAAATTGTAAATGTTTCTATTCCAAAAAAGTTCTGAATGTGTTCATTCCATTATTAACAATTATGAATATTGCTATTCAAAACAAGTTGTGAATGCTTCTATTCCAAACTAGTTGTTAACATTTCCATTCCATTCTAATAACATTGTGAATCTTTCTATTCTATACTTGTTGTGAATGTTTCTACTGCAAACTAGTTGTCTATGTTTCCATTCCATTCTAAACAAGTTTTGAATGTTTCAATTCTAAACAAGTTGTTATTGTTTTCATTCGACACTAGTTGTGAATGTTTGCATTCCATTCTAAATAAGTTACAAAAGTTTCTATTCCAAACAAGTTGTCAATGTTTCTATTCCAAACTAGTTGTGAATGTTTTCATTCCATTCTAAACAACTTGGGAATATTTCCATTATATTCTAAACAGGTTATGAATGTTTCTATTTTAAACTGGTTGCCAATGTTTCCATTCCATTCTAAACTAGTTGTGAATGTTTCCTTTCCAAACAAGTTCTGAATGTTTCAATTCCAAACTAGTTATGAATGTTTCCATTCCTTTCTAAACAGGTTGTGAATGTTTGTATTCATAACTTGTTGTGAGCCTTTCCATTCCATTCCAAACAACTTGTGATTGTTTCTATTCTAAACTAGTTGTCAATGTTTCTGTTCCAAACTAGTTGTAATTGTTTCCATTCCATTCTAAACAAGTTGTGAAAGTTTCTATTCTTGCAGATTGTGAATGTTTCCACTCCATTCTAAACAGGTTGTGAATATTTCTATTCTTAGCTAGTTGTTAATGTTTCTACACTAAACTAGTTGTGAATGTTTCAATTTCATTCTAAACTAGATTTAAAGTTTTTCATTGCATTGTAAACAAGCTGTTAATGGTTTTATTCAAAGCTAGTTGTGAATATTTTTATTCCAAACGAGTTATAATGGTTTCCAGTCCATACTAAGCACGTTTTGAATGTTTCTATTCTAAATAAGTTGAGAATGTTTCCATTCCATTCTATATAGGTTGTGAATGTTTCTATTCTAAACTAGTTGTGAATGTTTCTATTCCAAACTACTAGTGAATGTTTCCATTCCATTCTAAACAAGTTGTGAATGTTTCTATCGCAAACTAGTTGTGAGTGTTTCTATTCCTTTCTAAATGACTTGTGACTCTTTTAATTCCAATCTAGTGTGAATGTTTATATTCCAAACTAGTTATAAATTTTTCAGTTCTAATATACTTGTGACTGTTTCTATTTGAAACTCGTTGTGAATGATTCCATTCCATTTAGAACAAGTTGTGATTGTTTATGTTCTAAACAAGTTGTGCATGTTTCTGTTCCAAACTAGTTGTGAATGTTTTTATTCTATTCTAAGCATGTTGTGAATGTTTTCTTTCCAAAGTAGTTATGAATGTTTCTATTTCAAACTAGTTGTGAATGTTTCCATCCCATTCTGAACTAGTTTTGATTATTTTTATTCCCAACTGATAGCAAATGTTTCCAATCCAATCTAAACAAGTTGTGATTGTTTTTATTCTAAACTAAATGTTAATGTTCCTATTTCAAAATAGTAGTGAATGTTTTGATTCTAAATAAGTTGTAAATTTTTGAATTTGAAACTAGTTAGGAATGTTTCCAATCCATTCGAAACAAGTTATGAACATTTCTTTTCCAAACAAGTTGTCAATGCTTCTGTTCCATTCTAAAGAAGTTGTGAACATTTCTATTCCAAACTAGCTATGAAAGTTTCCTATTCATTCTAAACAAGTTGTGATGTTTCTATTTGAGATTAGTTGTGAATGTTTCCACTATATTCTAAACAAGTTGTGAGTGTTTCTGTTACAAACTAGTTGTGAATGTGTCCATTGAATTTTAACCTAGTTCCGAATGTTTCCATTCCAATCTAAAGAAGTTGTGAATGTTTCTATTCTATTCCAAAACTATTTTTGAATGTTTCCATTTGTTTCTAAACAAGTTGTGAATTATTCTATTCAACATTGGTAGTCAATGTTTCTATTCAAAACTAGCTGTGAATATTTCCATTCCAATCTAAACAATTTATGAATGCTTCTATTTTGAATAAGTTGTGAATCTTTCTATTTTAGATAAGTTATGAATGTTTCCATTCTATTCTTAGCAAGTTATGAATGTTTCTTTTCCAAACTAGTTGTAAATATTTCTTTTCCACTCTAAACAAGTTGTGAATATTTATATTGTAAACAAATTGTGAATGTTTCCATTCTATTCTAAACTAGTTCTAAATGTTTCTATTCTAAACCGGTTGTGAATGTTTCCATTCCACTCTAAACTAATTATGAGTGCTTCTATTCCAAACTAGTTGTGGATATTTCTATCAATTCTAAATAAGTTGTGAATGCTTTAATTCTAAACTAGTTGTTCAAGTTTCTATTCCAAACTAGTTCGAAATGTTTTCATTTCATGTGAAACAAGTTGTGAATGTTTCTTTTCAAAACTTGTTGTGAATGTTTCTACTCCAAACTTGTTGTGAATGTTTCTATTCCAAACTAGTTGGGAATGTTTTGATTCCATCCAAAATAACTAGTGAATGTTTCTATTCCAAACTAGTTATGAATGTTTTAACTCTGAACTAGTTGTGAATGTTTCCATTCCATTCGAAATTAGTGGTGAATGTTTCAATTCTAAACAAGTTGTGGTTGTTTCCATTCCATTATAAATAAGTTGTGAATGTTTCTATTTCAAACTTGTTGTGAATGTTTCCATTCCATTCTAAACTAGTTGTGAATGTTTCCATTCCACTATAAACTAGTTGTGAATGTCTCCATTCCAAACTAGTTGTGAACGTTTCTACTCTAAACTAGTTACGAATGTTTCCATTCCATTCTAAACAAGTTGTGAATGTTTCCATTCCATTATATTTCAAATTAGATGTTACTATTTTAATTCCATTCTAGAGAAGTTGTGAATGTTTCTATTCCAAACTAGTTGTGAATGTTTCCATTCCATTCTAAACAAGTTCTGAATCTTTCTATTCCAAACTAGTTGTGTATGTTTATATTCCAAACTAGTTGTGAATGTTTCCACTCCATTCTAAAAAAGTTGTGAATGTTTTCATTCCAAACTAGTTGTGAATGTTTCTATTTCATTCTAAACTAGTTGTGAATGTTTCCATTATTCTAAACTAGTTGTGAATGTTTCTATTCCAAACTAGTTGTGAATGTTTCTTTCCATTCCAAACTAGGTTGTGAATGTTTCTATTCCAAACTAGTTGTGAATGTTTCCATTCCATTCTAAACAAGTTGTGAATGTTTCTATTCCAAACAAAACCAGTTTTGAATTTTCTAAAACAAGTTGTGAATAGTTTCTATTCCAAACAAGTTGTGAACATTTCCACTCCATTATAAAAAAGTTGTGAATGCTTTTACTTCCAAACAAGTTGTGAATGTTTCCTTTTCATTCTAAACAAGTTGTGTGTGTTTCTATTCTAGTCAAGTTGTGAATGTTTCCATTTCATTCTAAACAAGTTATGAATGTTTCCACTTCCAAACTAGTTATGAATGTTTCTATTCCAAACTAGTTTTGAATGTTTCTTTCCATTCTAAACTAGTTGTGAATGTTTATATTCCATTCTAAACTAATTGTGAATGTTTCTCTTTCAAACAAGCTGTGAATATTTCCATACCATTCTAAACAAGTTGTGAAAATCTTTATTCCAGAAAAGTTGTGAATGTTTTCATTGCACTCCAAACTAGTTATGTTTGCTTTCATTTAAGTCCAAAAATAGTTGTGAATGTTTTCATTCCACTCTGAGCAAGTTGTGAATGTTTGCATGCTAAATAAGCTGTGAATCTTTCCATTATATTCTATACAAGTTTGAATATTTTTATTCTGAACTAGTTGTAAATGTTTCTATTCCAAACTAGCTACGAATGTTTTTGTTCCATTCTACACAAATTGTGAATGATTCTATTCTAAAGAAGTTCTGAATGTTTCTATTCTAAACAAGTTCTGATTGTTTCTATTCTAAACTACTTATAACTATTTCCATTCCATTCTAAACAAGTTGTGAATGTTTCTATTCTAAACAGGTTGTGAGTATTTCCATTCCATTCAAAACAAATTGTGAATGTTTATACTATAAACTAGCTATGAATGATTCTATTCCAAACTAGTTGTGAATGTTTCCATTCTACTATAAGCAAATTGTGAATGTTTCCATTTCAAACTAGTTATGAATGTTTTGATTCCATTCTGAACAAGTTGTGAATGTTTCTATTCCAAACAAGTTCTCAATGTTTCTTTTTCAAACTAGTTGTGGATGTTTCTCTTTCAAACTAGTTGTGAATCTTTCTATTCCAAACTAACTACAAATGATTCTAGTCTGAACAACTTGTGAGAGTTTTTATTCTAAACAAGTTGTGAGAGTTTCTATTTTCTTAACTAGTTTTGAAAGTTTCTTTTCTATCTAAACTAGTTGTGAATGTTTCCATTACATTCTATACGAGTTGTGAATATTTCCATTCCATTCTAAAGAAGTTGTTAATGTTTATATTCCAAACTAGTTGTGAATGTTTCTATTTTAAACTACTTGTAAATGCTTCCATTCCATTATAAACAAGTTATGAATGTTTTTATTCTAATCAAAATAGGTTATGAATGTTTCTACTCTAAACTAGTTGTTAATTTTTCCATTCCATTCTAAACTAGTTGTGGATGCTTCCAATACAAACTAGGTGTGAATGTTTCTATCCCAAACTAGTTTTGATTGTTTTCATTCAATTCTAGCCAAGTTGTGAATCTTTCTATTTCAAACTAGTTGTGAATATTTCTACTCCAAACCAGTTGTGAACATTTCCAATCCATTCCAATCAACTCATGAACATTTCTATTCCAAACTTGTTGTAAATGTTTCCATTCCAAGCCTGCAGTGAATGTTGTCATTCTATTCTAAACAAGTTGTGAAAGTTTCTATTCCATTCTAAATAATTTCTCAATGTTTCTATTTGAAACTAGTTGTAAATATTTCCACTCCATTCTAAACTAGCTGTGAATGTTTCCATTCTTTCAAAATTAGTTGGTTGAATGTTTCCATTTCATTCTAAACAAGGTCAAGTAATATTTCTTTTCTAATCTACTTGTGAGGTTTCCATTCCATTCTAAACAAGTTATGAATGTTTCTATTCTAATGGAGATAGTTATGAATATTTCCAGGGTCTATTCAAAGAAGTTGTGATGTTTTTATTCCAAATTAGTTGGGGAATAATTCCATAACTTCAAACAAGTTATGAATGTGTTTTCTGTTCGAAATAGGATGCACATGTTAAGCCACCTCCAAAGTTGTGAGAATTACATATGTGACACTAGTGGTGAATATGTGTACATGTCATTATATTGTGAAATTTTCTTTCTAGTGATTGAAGTTGTGAATCGGTAAAAGCTTTAATGAACACCTCCTTGTGAATGTTCCAAGTTGGTAACCTGGGCCCCAAAGAAAGCCTTAAGGATTGCTTGTTTTTCAAGCAACCTATGGCCCTTTTTGTAAGGTTTTGGAAATTTGAGTACTTAATTGTAAACTCTCAAGAAAGAGCTTTGGAGAGTTTTGGCGGATATAAATGTTATGAAAGTGCTGTTGGAGGACCTAATTGCTTACAAAAGACAACTAAGGACAAAGAAAACACAAAAAGGCATAAAAGGACCTAAGTGTTCTAATGTAGGAGCTTAAGATGTGTATGTTCTTTGACTTAAGTCAAAAGGAAACAATAGCCCATTGTGGGGTTTTGCCACCTATTGGGAGGGTGGGCTGTCTTAAGGCTGGATAAAATGTGGTCCAAAAGTGATTCTTGCATTATGTTGGGTTTCGGGAGCCAAACAAGTGCAGCGAATTTAACCGAAACCCTCCAGGATCCAAGTGAAACGGGGTAAACCGGGTGTTCAAAAATTTTCATACCTAATTTTCGGTTGAGATCTCTCACCCAACTGTAGAGTCGAATCACAAAACCTGAATAGTTGACATGTTCAAGCTCTCTATGGTATCCACACGAGCCTCTCGGGATCACCACGCTTCCACCACGTCCCGGCAGATGCATTTCTCTTGCGCTCGCAGTGCTAGCTTGCGTCCTCCAAGGAATTGCAAGAGAAGAGTGCGGCTGTCCTTTTGGGAGGCTAGGGCAAGAAGCTACGAATTTCTCACTAAAAGTTGTATTTATAGTGAGACTCAACTTCCAGGCCTAATGGGTTTCAAAGCCCTAATCCAATTAGGCTTTAATTTCGGGCTTAATAATGGCTCAACTTTTGGGCCCATTATTAATACGAAATTATTGTGAAACCATAACCCAAATAATTAGCCCATGCACTCTAATGATCCAAATAGCTCTATGTGTGCGACCCAATAGGCTCTTACCACATTGGCAATGATCATAAATCACATTTATGATCATAAGCAATGAGCGGTGTCTAGCAACACATCATTGCTACCCAAGTGACAAGATTGTCGATGATTCGACTAAACCTTTATGATCATTACCGATATATGCCATTGTCCCTTTGTCCAAGATATCAAGACTAAGCATGAGACATGGAATGTGTCACTCTCGTATAGCCCAATCTTTGGTTTCTTGATTACCGAGTAGACCAACTTAAACTGATGACATTGATATCATATATCAACTCATCTGAGCATGGCCATGCTTTTTTCTAAGTCTTACTCTATCAAGGGGCCTGAAGATATCACTCCCGTTACATAGGAGGAACAAATCCCATCTTGATCATACAAATCCCTCCGCATGATATGTGACATACCCAATGACCTCCTTCAAGTTCACTCAGTTGCGAGCAACAAAGGAAAGTATCAAAGTATGTGACTCACCTGTAGGGAACCTTGATGATCTTAGGTCGAAAGACTACATATACCATGATCACTATGAGAATCACTTATGACACTCATATAACGATCCATGTAGTGTTCTCATGGTGGGTCGGTCCAGTACACAAGTTCTCCAACTTGTACCCATATGTAGACTAATGGACATTTAAGAATATCATTATTCTAGGGTTACAATTATGTTTATTACGTTACATAGAAACAAAACAACAAACATAATTGCTGGATTAATGCCTCAATAAAATATCATTACTCAATGTGCAAAAATACAATCATCTCATGATTGGCCTTTTGGGCACAACACTAACACACATATGTACCAATAAGTTTAAGGCAAAGAAACCATACTTATGGGCAATGAAAATGACATAAAGCATGATTAAAGTTAATAAGGGTATTTAGTGCCCTAAAGCTAATTTAAGAAGCCTAAGTTGAATTTTTTTCTCCCTTGATAGCTGAAGTGCTATCACCCTCCAAACCTATAAGCTCAGGCAAAGCGCCACCCTCGAAAAAGTCGAGCATCAACCGATAGGAACGCGAGCAATGACTTCGGAAAGAAGGGTGCCTAGCCCCTTTACATCCGACCTTGGTGATCCTTCATCACTCTTGGTAATGACAGTACTGACCTCGGGAATGCGGTGCATCGCCATCCTCAGTAAGATGACCAAACTAGCTTCTGAAGGGAAAAACCCACCACCTTTGGCAGGGAAGAACGCACCCGAACGGGACCACCCTTGGCGAAGATGTTCTCGGATAACTAAAATGATCTCGGAAGGAAGTCCTCCTGTTCCAAAGAGCTCTCCTCTACCGAAGGGACCTCAGGAGTACGGCAGAAACAATTAAAGAGCCTCTGACACACAGTACTAGTATGTTCCCCGACATGCCGCCCTCGTAGGACCTAGGCTCCTGGCCGAGCGGCCTGTGGTCGGCTAGATGCTCCCTCTCTCTCCAAAGGTATGGATCGCATCTGTCCGAACACATATCATGATCTGGGCCGGCTGTGTCAAACTCACTTCTACTGTTCACCTCCCTATATATATTCGGGAAGCACACAAGGTAAGGGGATCCGACTCCAAGGGAAAAATCTCTCCACTCTTTACTGACTCTTCATTTACAAACGCTGACTTGGGCGTCGGAGGCTCCTCCCTGGAAAAATACTCTGGGGACCTCCTAACCTTTGTTTTCTGAGTCTTTGTAGTCCTCCTCCTACCAGAGTTTCCTCACCCAGGCGTTCTCTCACCAGAAGTCCTTGCTCTAGGCTCACCATGTTACATAACGATGATGCCGAAGGGCATCATCCCCTATTCGACCCACACAGCCACCACCCTCCTCCATACTTCTACCATAGCTCCTCCACAGCCACCATACCTCTAAGATTCAAATTGAAGGCCAAAGGAAGCAATTAAAAGCAAACTAAAGCTATTGCTTGCATACTTCAAGGATCAAGCTTCAAATTTGGCCTACCCACTTTATCCAGGGTTCTCTTGGTCTCATGGGTTGTTTTCTATATTTTCAAGAAACCATGGAGCTAGGGCTAAGTTTGAAAGAGAGCCATGAGCTTGATGAACCAAGCTTAGAGAGGGAGTGCACTTATTGAAAGTTTTGTGACCTAGTGTGAAGTGCACAAAGCTGGTAGTGAAATGACGGTTTCTAAAGCCCAAAGTTAGTAATAAGTTGTGTTAAAATTCTCCTAAGACCAAGAATTAGCTTGAAGAGGGCTACCATCATGATTTATTTAAGTTTATTGCATGTTTTATGGACTAACCTATGGTTTATGTTGATGTCGCATTTCATGTGTTTGTTGGTTGTGAATGGCTGCTGCATTTGGTTGTTGTATGTTGTATATATGAATTATGGTTTTCTGTTTTAGTGTCTTTGGCTACAGGTTTTGATGATGGTTACATTGCCTACTGAATCCAAGTGTTATCCTTACGAAGTTTCTCAATGAAACTTACTCCCCTCAATTCTGTCATTTCAGGTCTAGCTAAAAGATCACCTTCAAACTAACCTTTGTGCTGAATTTTTAGGTACTTAAATTTCTGTATGTCTAGCTATGATCTGGAAAGTTTGATGATTTTAGGAACACATTTGGTATTTTTGGTGATGGTGCTTATTGTGTTGTGTAGTAGCTGTCCAGCATCCTGTTTCTGTAGTCCATTGTATCTTGGGCACTCCTATAACTTAGGGCGTGTATTTAGCTAAGTTAAGATCATTCTATAGTGCATGCATGCATGTACATGTAGTGTATTTAAAATGAGGCATGTATGTGAAAATTTGAGTAATGTTTTGGCTATGTTTGTGATGTGGCGCAAAGCTGCCTAAGTGTGAATGATAGGCTGCTTACTTGTAAATTTTGTTTTAGCCACATAAAGTTTCTCGATGAAAGAAAATGTATTTCCCATGTATATTCGACATGTATGGGATAGCCTTGGAGGGCTTACCCTTTGTGAATGAAGTGGTTCAACACTTATGAAATTTTGTATGTGCAAAATGGTCATAAAGTGACGATAATTTTAACTCTACACTCAAAACATTGTATCTCCAAGTGTAAAATGAATATGGGTACAAAATTTTGACCACACCTAGAGTATATCTAGAGTTTTAAGTGGTTTTTGAATTTCTAGATTTAGAGTCCTATAGCCAAAGTTATGACATTGCAAAATTGGCTAAAATACTGTTCATTTGGTCAGAATTTTTTAACCAACTTCAAAATCCATCACTTGGTCCGTAGGTGGGCTATTGATGTAAATTTTTTTTTTATTTTCTTTAAGTCTCTACTTGATAATGGAGCAAATGAAATAGGGTGTATGTGGCTAAAATGGTACAATTTTTTAGAGGAAGTTACAGGTGCAGTGGCTGGTCACTAGAACTGAACATGTTTACATAGTGTGTGGTAGCCAAAATTAAGAATTTTGCTAGTGTTTTCCTTCTTTGCTGCCATGGTGTGCATGAAATGTAAATATGTATGTGATGGTTGGATCAATATGCATGAATTTACATAGTTCCTACGAGGGCCACTTGGGTATGCACACTAAGGGTAGCGTTCTGATGACCTACTGAATATTGCCAATCCTAGGAGTCTAAATGCACAATTTTGGCACTGTAATTGGACTTCCCCGTAGTGGGTAACAGATGTTGGTTTCAGAGCATGGTTGTACATGTACATAGCATATAGTTTCCTTGAATGCATTTACATACATGAACTCAGTTTGGTCAGTTGCTAGTGTCAAGTTCCATTGAAATCCTTATGATCTTTATATGTGCTCTATGATCAATCATCAATGTAGGAAGTAAACATCGTTGCCACAAGGAGAGGCGAACCACCCCGAAGGCTTCCTACTTATTCTAGGTAACAATGAAATGGACAGAACAGAGGGAATTAAGGGCAACAAGGGGTACCAAATCCTAAAGTGCCTCAGGTTTGGTTAGAGCTTCAAAGGAACTTAGCTTTAATCAATGAAAACTTAGTAAGGCTAATTCAAGTAGAACAGTAAGGAGTCCAAGTAGCTCCTACAAAACTAGTTCAAGATACACAGCATCAACTGGAGGAGAATACTAGGAACACATCTGAATATGTTACTTCTAGGAGCATAGAAGATCCAAATGATGAAAATGTTGAGGAGGAAAATGAAGATACGAGAAATCCAAGAGGAAACAGACTAAGGTCTGAGATTGGTCAGGTATCTAGGACTAATCCCTTAGTCTATGACCATTCCTCCACTAGGAATGAGATTGAGAAAGGCCATGAGAGAAGATCGAGCAAAAGGGAAAGAGATCATAGAGAGCATCACCGTATAGAGGCCTTTCACTGATCCAAGAGACATAGATCAGAGGATCTAGAAAGCCTAGATAAAGTCAGACTTTTGGGGAGGTCCCAAGGCCTAAGACCTCCAAAGTTTGATGGAAGAGCTGGGCCAAAGAGAGCTGAGGAGTGGTTAATCTTCATGGAAAAAATGTTTGAGAGGATGCCACTCAGCTCCTCCAAGAGAGTGTCATTGGCTACCTACAATTTGGTAGGCAGTGTAGAGATATGGTGGGGGAGCACCAAAGATAGATTCATTGTCCAGAAGGGTAGAATGTTATACACTCCGGGGTATTCCAATTATGGTGCCAAAATTGTGCATTTAGATTCCCATGATTGGTAATGTTTTGTAGGCCATCAGAACACTACCCTTAGTGCACATACCCAAGTGGCCCTCTTGGGCACTATGTAAATACATGCATATTGGTCTAACTTTCACACACATATTCACATTTCATGCACACCATGGCAGCAAAGAAGGAAAACACTAGCACAAGTCTTAATCTTGGCTACTACACATTAGGCAGTCTTGTTAAGTTTTAGTGACCAGGCACTCCAGCTGTAACTTCCACTAATAAACTGTATCATTCTAGCCATGTACCCCCTACTTTCCTTGCTCCATTATCAAGTAGAGGATAAGAGGAAACCAAGGAATTGTTTTTACATCAATAGCCCACATATGGACCAAGTTATGGATTTTTGAAGTTGATTACAAAATTCTGACTAAATGAACAGTAACATAGCAAACTTTGCAACGTCATATCTTTGGCTACAAGGATCCCAATTCATAAATTCCAAATTCTAGTTCTCTAGGTGTGGTCAAAATTTCATACAAAGATTCCTTGTACATAGGAAGATATAGAACTTTAAGTGCAGAGTCAAAATTCTAGTCACCTTATGACCATTTTGCCCATACAAAATTTCATAAGTGTGCAAACACTTCATTCACAAGGGGAAAGCCCTCCAAGGGTACCCCATATATGTCCATTACACATAGGAAATACATTCCCTTGAATTTAACAACTTTATGTGGCCAGAACAGAATTTACAAGTAAGCAGCCCATTATTGACACTTAGGCAGCTTTGCACCACATCGCTTGCATAGCCAAAACATTACCCAACTGTTCACATACTTGTCTCATTTTACATACACTACATGTACATGCATACATGCACTACATAATGGTCTTAACTTAACTAAATATGCACCCTAAGTTACAAAAGTGCCTAAAATGCAATGGACTCCAGAAATAGGATGCTGGACAGCTGCTGCACAACGCAATAAGTACCACCATTAAAAATACCAAATGTGCTCCTAAAATCACTAAACTTTCCAGATCATAACTAGATATATGGAAGTTCATGTACCTAAAATTCATAGAAAAGTTCAAATGAAAACTATTAATCTGAATGTTCTCTTTCAGGTGCTTCTAAAAAGGACAAAAAGGGGGTAAGTTTCTTGAATGAAACTTAGTAAGGGCTTATCAATAAAATCTTCAAACTTCAGCTGTATACCTAAAATCCAAAGACACTAAAACAAAAAAATGTAGTACAAACACACAAATCTACACATCCAAATGCACAAACAAACATAGTATCAAACATATGAAATACTGGCAGAAATAACACATTAAGGTTAGTCCATAATCATTCAATTAAGACAAGAATATATCACTTTAGAAACACTATGGAAGCCCTCCTCAAGCTTTTTCTTGGACTTAGCAGTCTTTTAGTTCTTAGTTAGTGCTAACTTGGGCTCTAAAAACCATTCTTTCTTACAGCCATCTTTAGCATGGTAACACTAAGGCCGAAACCTTGCCATGCTTCTTTCCCCTTAACCCATACTTGGTTCCTTGAGCTTTTTGGTCTCTTTCAGCATGGTATTAGCTTCATGGATGTGTGGAAATATAGTAAACAATTCATGAAACTTTAGAAAACCCTTAATTGCACTTCCATAACAGAGCACCAAAGCTGTAAGGCCAAAACCCTTGGTGCGATTTCCCCCTTAGCCTAAACTTGGTTCATCAAGCTCTTGGCTCTCTTGCAAGCTTAGGGTCTTAGCATTTTGGATGTTCGGACATTAGTATTGAACAATAAACAGCCATGAAAGCCAGATAAAAACCCTTACCTTTTTTTGGAAATCCAATAAACCTTTTGTAAACCCGAAAACTAGGGGTTTTTTTTTTGTCTTGGTGCATCTGGTTGCTTTCCTTTGTGATTTCCTGAGAGCTTGAGCTATGGTAGCTATGGAAGCTTATGGAGGAGATAAGAAATAGGTTGTGCCTAGTGGGGGACAAAAATGGCCATGAAATGGCAAGAAAGCAAGATATTTTACCTGCCTTGATTAGTTCAACCTTAATCCTCACTTAGGTCACTATAAGTATATCTTAAGCAAAGACATTTTGGCTAATATTTAGCCCACCTTTTTGAATTCTTTAGCTCACCTTTTTGACCTTAGAACCTGGAAATAAAAGGCTGGGATAATGGTAGAAATGGCCACCTTTGACTCTTGCCAAAAATCATCCCATCTTTAAGTTATTTTTGTGAACAATTGTACACTTAGTTGTCCTAGGTTCTTGAATAATAGCTTTTGTTTCCTTTAAGCAATTCAGCCTCCAAAATTTGTTTCCATACCATTCATATCATTTCCATAACTCTCCAAAGCTCTTTTGTGAAATTTTTGCAATTGAGTACCCAACTTTTCAAAACCTTACAAAAAAGTCCATAGGTTGCTTGACAAACAAGCAATCCTTAAGGATTTTCTTGGGGGCCAAGTTACAAACTTGGAACACTTTTAAGGAGGCGTTGATCATGCCTTTTACCCCCACACTTCAATCACTATGATGAGAATTATACAATATAACGGTTTTTAGCCATTATGACACACTTGTAAATTTCCCAATTTTTTGTGGTGGTAAGAATCCTCCCCCCCCTAAAAAATTTTGGTCCTCCAAAATAGCCTTTAGCTTCGAGTGTTCTTCAGGATACATTTTGATAAGGTCTTTTCAGTTTCCCAAGTTGCTTCTCTTTTAGAGTGGTGTGATCACTGAACTTTAACCATGGGAATAAGTTTGTGTCTTAACCTTTTGGTATTCTTGGCTAAGATAGCTATAGGTTTCTCTTCATATGTCAAGTTGGGTTCCAACTGTATGTCTTCCACTACAATAGCATACTTTGTGTCCAACAGACACTTCTTAAGCATATTGATGTAAAAACATTATGAACACTTGACATGCTTGGCAGTAGAGCTAACCTGTATGTTACCTTGCCAACACTGTCCAAGATCTCATAAGGACCTATGTATCTTGCAGCTAACTTGGTCTTTTAGGCACATAGATTTAGTCCTTGAAGTACAGTAATCATTGCTAGTAGGCATAGGATTATTACAAGGAACCTTTTCCTCTCCTGATATCTTTTCACATTTCTCAGTCCACTAAAACCTTTGACCATTCTTGGTCAGATGAGTAAAAGCTGAGGCAATCACGGAAAAGCCTGATGCAAATCTCTTGTAGTATCCAGCTAATCCTAGGAAACTTCTGATTTCCTTCATAGTCCTTGGTCTTTCCCACTCTTGCACTGCCTTGATCTTTTCAGGGTATGCCTTAAGGCCTTGTGCATCTATGATGTGTCCTCCGAAAGACACTTCCCTTATCCAAAATTTACACTTGGATAACTTGGCATAAAGTTGATGTTCCATTAGAGTCTTTAGGACAATCTTTAGATGATATTCATGTTCATTTTCATCCTTAGAATACACTAGGATGTCATCAATGAACACAACCACAAATTTGTCCAGATGTGGTCTAAACACCCTGTTCATCAAGTCCATGAAAGCAGCTGGGCCATTAGTCAAACCAAATGGCATGACTGTGTACTCATAATGCCCATATCTAGTCATGAATGCAGTCTTAGGAATGTCCTCTTCTTTTACTCTCAACTGGAAGTATCTAGTTCTCAAATCTCTCTTGGAGAAGATCTTAGCTCCCATGCATTGATCAAAAGGATCCTTTATGCTAGGGAATGGATGCTTGCTTTTGATAGTCACTACATTAAGCTTTCTGTAGTCAATGCATAGTCTCAAAGATCCATCCTTCTTTTTCTAAAAAAGAATAAGAGCTCCCCATGGTGAAACACTTGGCCTTATGAACCCTTTTTCAAGAAGTTCATCAAGTTGTTTCTTGAGCTCATTCATCTTTATGATTGGCATTCTGTAAGGAGATATGGATATTGGACTACCTCCTGGTTGAAACTTGATCTCAAACTCAATTTCCCTTGGTGAAGGAATATCTGGTAGGTCTTTATGAAAAAATTGTGGAAAGTCTCTCACTATAGGTATTCTGTCCACTTCCTCATCACAGTACAATTCATTCATTGCATAATAGTAATCTTGCTCAGAAATCATAGGCATCTCATCTAGTACGTCTACCTCCATGCCATGCATTTCATACACTAATTCCTCATAATTCACTAATGCATGCACTTCACCATCAAGCAATGTGATTTCCATCTTAGCACAATCAATTCTTATGTTATGCATAGCATGCCAATTCATACCCATCACTAAATCATACTTAGGAATGTCCAACACTAGTAGATTAGTCATAATCTTACACTAAATCATACTTAAAAATGTCCAACACTGGCAGATTAGTCATAACCTTACTCTTTCCAACTACTTGACAGCCGATGTGCTATCTCCCTTTAAATCCATAAGCTCGGGCAAAGAACCACCCTCGGAAAGTAGAGCATCACCCACAAGGAATGCGAGCACCAACTTCGGAAAAAAGAGGTCTGACACCTTGAACATCCGACCTCGGCTATCCATCATCACCCCTGGAAATGAAAGTACCGACCTCGGGAATACGGTGCATCGCCATCCTTGGTAAGGTGATCAAACTGGCTTCGGAAGAGAAAGACTCACCACCTTCGGCAGGAGAGAATGCCCCTGAAGGGGAGCTTCCGTGACGAGGGGACTCTCGGATTATTGAAATGATCTCGGCAAAAAGCCCTCCAATTCCAAAGAGCTCTCTTCTACCGAAGGGATCTCAGGAATACGGCAGAAACAAATAAGGAGCCTCTAACATGCCGCCCTCATACACAACACGCCGCCCATATACACGCACTGACATGCCGCCACTGCACACGTCCTGTCGCATAGACCTACCCCGGCCTTGACCTCTAGCCAGAATAGCCTGTAGCCAGCTAGAGGCCCCCACTGTTGGGTTTCGGGAGCCAAACAGCGCAGTGGAATTTAACCGAAAACCTTCAGGATCCAAGTGAAATGGGGTAAACCGGGTGTTCGAAAATTTTCATGCCTAATTTTCGGTTGAGATCTCTCACTCAACTGTGGAGTCGAATCACAAAATTTGAACAGTTGACGTGTTCAAGCTCTCTATGTTATCCACACGAGCCTCTCGGGTCACCACGCTTCCACCACGTCCTGGCAGATGCGTTTCTCTTGCGCTCGCAGTGCTAGCTTGCGTCCTCCAAGGAATTGCAAGAGAAGAGTGCAGCTGTCCTTTTGGGAGGCTAGGGTAAGGAGACCTGTGAATTTCTCACTAGAAGTTGTATTTATAGTGAGACTCAACTTCCAGGCCTAATGGGTTTCAAAGCCCTAATCCAATTAGGCTTTAATTTCAGGCTTAATAATGGCTCAACTATTGGGCCCATTATTAATACAAAATTATTATGAACCCAAAACCCAAATTATTAGCCCATGCACTCTAATGATCCAAATAGCTCTATGTGTGCGACCCAATAGGCTCTTACCACGTTGGCAATGATCATAAATCACATTTATGATCATAAGCAATGAGCGGTGTCTAGCAACACATCATTGCTACCCAAGTGACAAGATTGTCGATGATTCGACTAAACCTTTATGATCATCACCGATATATGCCATTGTCCCTTTGTCCAAGATATCAAGACTAAGCACGAGACATGGAATGTGTCACTCTCGTATAGCCCAATCTTTGGTTTCTTGATTACCGAGTAGACCAACTTAAACTGATGACATTGATATCGTATATCAACTCATCCGAGCATGGCCATGCATTTTTCTAAGTCTTACTCTATCAAGGGGCCCGAAGATATCACTCCCGTTACATAGGAGGGACAAATCCCATCTTGATCATACAAATCCCTCCGCATGATATGTGACATACCCAATGACCTCCTTCAAGTTCACTCAGTTACGAGCAACAAAGGAAAGTATCAAAGTATGTGACTCACATGTAGGGAACCTTGATGATCTTAGGTCGAAGGACTACATATACCATGATCACTATGAGAATCACTTATGACACTCATATAACGATCCATGTAGTGTTCTCATGGTGGGTCGGTCCAGTACACAAGTTCTCCAACTTGTACCCATATGTAGACTACATATCTCATATTAGTCTCCACATATGCTAGTCGTTATGTATTATTGCAACCCGCTCCACAATAATACTAGACTAGGGACGTTTGAGAATATCATTATTCTAGGGTTACAATTATGTTTGTTAAGTTACGCAGAAACAAAACAACAAACATAATTGCTGGATTAATGCCTTAATAAAATATCATGACTCAATGTGCAAAAAATACAATCATCTCATGATTGGCCTTTTGGGCACAACACTAACAATCTCCCACTTGCACTAAAAGCCAATCATCCATGTATCTAATACCGATGGACCTAGAATGGCTATCATGCTTCTGCTGCGTAAGGGGCTTTGTCAATGGATCAGCAATGTTGCTGTCTGTCGAAGTCCTGCATATCCTTACATCACCCCTCTCGATGATCTCCCTGATGAGATGATAGCGTCGGAGTATGTGTTTGGATCGCTGGTGAGATCGAGGTTCCTTAGCCTGTGCGATTGCTCCATTGTTGTCACAATAGAGCTCTATCGGGTCGGTAATGCTTGGAACCACTCCAAGTTCAATGATGAACTTCTTGATCCAAACTGCCTCCTTCGCAGCATCAGAGGCGGCAATGTACTCAGATTCTGTTGTAGAGTCAGCTACTGTCTCTTGCTTTGAACTCTTCCAGCTCACAGCACCACCACCAATACAAAACACATAACCAGATTGCGATCTAAAATCATCCTTATCGGATTGGAAGCTTGCATCGGTGTAACCCCTTACAACGAGCTCATCTTCACCTCCAAAGACCAAGAATGCATCCTTAGTCCTTCGTAAGTACTTAAGGATGTTCTTAACAGCTGTCCAGTGACTCTCACCAGGGTTCGATTGGTACCTACTCATCATGCTTAAGGCATATGAGACATCAGGACGAGTACATATCATGGCATACATGATAGATCCAATTGCTGAAGCATATGGAATCTTACTCATGCACTCTCTCTCCTCGGGTGTACTCGGACACTGAGATCTAGAAAGAGTTATACCATGTGACATGGGCAAGAATCCTTTCTTGGAATCTTGCATGCTAAACCTCTTTAGCACCTTGTCAATATATGTACTTTGACTTAGGCCAAGAAGCTTTCTAGATCTATCTCTATAGATCCTGATGCCTAACACATAGGCTGCTTCACCCAAGTCCTTTATAGAGAAACATTTCCCCAGCCAAGTCTTCACAGACTGTAGCTCAGGAATGTCATTCCCGATGAGTAGTATGTCATCTACATACAACACCAAGAAGACAATAGCACTCCCACTAACCTTCTTGTAGACACAAGGTTCATCTTCATTTTTGATAAAACCAAACTCTTTGATTGCTTCATCAAAATGAAGATTCCAACTTCGAGAAGCTTGCTTCAGTCCATAAATGGACCTTTGCAACTTGCACACTTTATTGGCATTCTCAGGAGTGACAAAACCCTCAGGTTGTGTCATGTACACATCCTCAAGTAGCTTTCCATTTAGGAATGCAGTTTTGACATCCATTTGCCATATCTCATAATCATAGTGTGCAGCAATAGCAAACAAAATTTGGATGGATTTAAGCATAGCAACTGGTGAAAAAGTTTCATCATAGTCAATACCATGAATTTGCTTGAAACCTTTTGCAACCAATCGTCCCTTAAAGGTAATCACATTACCATTCATGTTAGTTTTCTTTTTGAAAACCCATTTGCACCCTATGGGTTTTACCCTTTCAGGTGGGTCAACCAAAGTCCATGCTTGGTTTTCATACATGGATTCCATCTTGGATTTCATGGCCACTAGCCACTTCTCAGAGTCAGGCCCCAACATAGCTTGTTGGTAGGTTGTGGGCTCATCCTGATCCATGAGCATCAGATCACCGGTGTGAGTCATGAGAAATCCATATCTCTCAGGCTCACGCCGAATCCTACTAGACCTACGTGGGCTCTGTGCTACAGGAACAGACTCTTGAACCACAACATCTTCTGGTGTCTGTTCAGGTTCCATTTCAGGTTCGATGTCTCCTTGTTGTTCTTGAATTTCTTCAAGTTCTACTTTCCTCCCACTAGTTTCTTTAGAGATAAACTCTTTCTCTAAAAAGACACCAGTTCGAGCAATAAACACTTTTTGCTCAGAAGGATTGTAGAAATAGTAACCCTTTGTTTCTTTGGGATACCCAACAAAAAGGCATTTTTGAGATTTGGGCCCTAGTTTGTCAGAGGATTGACATTTCACATAAGTGTCACAGCCCCAAATCTTCATAAAAGACAAATTGGGACGCCTCCCACTCCATATCTCATATGGTGTCTTTTGAACCGATTTAGATGGAACTCGGTTTAGTGTAAAAGCGGTTGTCTCTAGAGCATGTCCCCAAAAGGAATTTGGAAGGTCAGCTTGACTCATCATAGAGCGAACCATGTCTAACAGAGTTCGATTTCTCCTTTCAGATACACCATTCCATTGAGGTGTACCTGGTGGAGTGAGTTGTGATACTATACCACACTCCTTCAAATAGTCAAGGAATTCTCGATCCAAGTACTCTCCACCTCGATCTGATCGAAGCACTTTGATACTCTTCCCGAGTTGATTCTTTACTTCATTCTTGAATTCTTTGAACTTTTCAAAGGATTCTGACTTGTGTCTCATAAGATACACATAGCCATATCTGCTAAAGTCATCAGTGAAAGTAATGAAGTATTGGAAACCTCCTCTAGCTTGTGTAGACATAGGGCCACATACATCACTATGTATGAGTCCTAGTAAGTCATTAGCCCTTTCACTTTGCCCTGTGAATGGGGCTTTGGTCATCTTGCCCAACAAACATGACTCACATGTCTCATATGATTCAAAATCAAATGAGTCCAAGAGTCCATCCTTATGGAGCTTGGATATGCGGGTCTCATTTATATGGCCCAAGCGACAGTGCCAGAGATAGGTCGGGTTCGAATCATTTAATCTGACCTTCTTGGTATTCACATTATAGATTGGATCTTCGAGGTCTAGAACATACAACCCATTGCTAAGTTGAGCACTACCATAAAAGATTTCATTCAAATAAATAGAACAACATTTGTCCTTTATTATAAATGAAAAACCTTTCTTGTCCAAACAAGAAACAGAAATCAAATTTCTACTAATAGTAGGCACAAAGTAGCAGTTGTCTAATTCTAAAACTAATCCACTAGGTAAAGTGAGAACATAAGTCCCTACGGCTAAGGCAGCAACCCTTGCTCCATTTCCAACACGTAGGTCCACTTCACCTCGGGCCAATCTTCTACTTCTACTTAGATCCTGCACATTTGCACAAATGTGAGATCCACATCCAGTATCCAATACCCAAGATGAGGAAGTAGAAAAGTTAGCCTCTATAACAAAAATACCTGAAGTGGAAGTCTTACTTCCCTTTTCCTTAGCAAGTTCTTCAAGATAGAGCTTGCAATTGCGCTTCCAGTGTCCAGGTTGCTTACAATTACAATGGAAGCACTCCCCTTCCTTTGCCACACCACCCTTTGGTTTCAGTGCAGCTGAAGAAGAATTAGCATTGGACTTTCCATTAGCTTTATCCTTCTTCTTGTTGGCTTTTCCCTTTCCCTTGCCCTTTTGAACCATCAAAATGGGCTTAGCCTTCTTAAGGTTTTGCTCAGCAGTTCTCAACATGTTGAGCAATTCAGGGAGGGACTTGTCAAGGTCGTTCATGTTATAGTTCATGATGAACTGACTGTAGCTTTCAGGCAACGATTGCAAGACTACATCAATAGCCAACTCTTTCTGAAGAGCAAATCCCAAATTCTCAAGATTCTCAATGTACCCAATCATCTTGAGCACATGAGGACCCACGGGACTTCCCTCAGACATCTTGCACTGAAACAATGCCTTAGAGGTCTCAAACCTCTCATGCCTAGCTTGCTCTTGGAAAAGCATTTTGAGATGTTCGATCATATCGAACGCCCCCATGTTCTCATGTTGCTTCTGAAGCTCAGATTCCATGGTAATAAGCATGAGGCATGCAACATCCAAAGCATCATCAGAATGCCTCTTGTGAGCATCCCTTTCAGCTCTTGGAGCAGTGGCAGCAGGCTCATTCGGAATGGGCTGCTCTAGGACATAAGCCTTTCTCTCTTGTTTGAGGACTATCCTCAAGTTTCGGTACCATTTGAGAAAGTTGGTCCCATTCAGTTTTTCCTTCTCAAGGATCGATCGCAACGAAAGTGTCGATGTGTTTTGTGCCATGGTTATCTACAACAGTAAATATGCAGTGTAAGAGTCATGTATTTTAATTCATTTAATAAGGACTTTTATTAAATGATACTCCCACTATTTTCCTCAAAATAATAACCCTCGATATTATTTCGGAACACCTCGGCGCTAAGGTATTCTAGTGGGCCAAGATCCATATTTGACCACAACCTGAGTCAGCTTTGGCTTTTCTCTCAAGTTACAGCTATTTAGGTAGGCAACTCCTTGCCAATTGCATCCCATGCAACTCTTGGATAGTTGGGTGAACAACACTTGTCCAAGCTCATCTCATGAACTTAAGCCCAACTCTATGCCTCTAAGTCCCTAATCCTATTAGGATGACTTAGTTAAGTTGAACCCAAAGTTAGCAGTTTAGATATCACTATTATCCAATCGCGCCTTACCAAGATGAACATAGGTGCTTTGCTTTGGCAAACCCACCTAATGTTGATCAAAGTCTTGACGAGTGCCAACATTTGGAAGGCATCACATTTAATGACTAAATATTTGTTTGAGAGATTTTTCTTTTGATCTTACCAATTTGTTATCTCCGGTTGTCTTATACATGCATCACATACAAATATAAAACATGCATCACATGCTTATAAGAAAATAAACGTGACATGGTTATAGCACAAATTATGCGATATTCTCAAGCCAATGAGAATATCATAAAAGCCTAAGAAAAGAAAAGGGTCTTCACAAGCTCCTTCTCTTCCTTTCTTGGTTGCTCTTTTGTTGTCACCTCCTTGGACATACCATCTTGCATGATCCTTGGACATACCACCTTGGATGATACCATAGTGTACCATTACATCAATAATAGAAACCTAGAGTTACATTCGAGGGGAGTAAGGTGAGAAGAGAATGTACAATGAGAGTAACAAGAGAAGGCACGACTCGCAGGCCGTATTTACAAGTACAACCAATCAAGGGCTATAACCATGCACCATGCTTCAAACACCAATCAGCATATCATGTCAAATCTCATTCAACAAAAATGCATGCCAATTTATGCGCGTTGATTAACCCGTTTTTATTTAAGTGGCGCTTCACATACGGCGGTCCCACAATAATACTAGACTAGGGACGTTTGAGAATATCATTATTCTAGGGTTACAATTATGTTTGTTAAGTTACACAGAAACAAAACAACAAACATAATTGCTGGATTATTGCCTTAATAAAATATCATGACTCAATGTGCAAAAAATTCAATCATCTCATGATTGGCCTTTTGGGCACAACACTAACACCCACGTCCAAAGGTCCACATTACATCCGATTGAACATGTGTCATAATCTGAGCGAGGCACGTCAACCAGGCATCTCCATTACACCCTCCTATATATATTAAGAAAGTGGCCTCAGTAAGGGGTTCTCTAGAGAGGAGATGCATTCCACATTCTTACTACTTCCCGTCTCTCAAAATACTAACTTGGGCGTCGGAGGCTCCTCCCGGAAAAAGACTCCGAGGACCTCCTAACCTTTATTCTTTGAGTGTTTTAGGCAATCTCTCTCCGGAAGTCTCTTGTTCAGGCGTTCCTCCCTCGCCGGAAGTCCCTCCCAGTCTCACCATGTCATACAGTAAAGATGCCGATAGGCATAATCTGGCGCTGTTTATGGGAACCCACTCCCAGGTGGCAATTGTTGAGACTCAGCATTCTATGGACAAAGGGCTTCTGAAGTCCCCTTCCGCGTCAGAGGTTCAACGGGAAACCGAACAGCCTGCCGTAAGGACTTCCTTGCCAGAGGATGAATGTCCTCTAACCATTACCATGTGCTTCCTATGTGATTTTCAGCGCTCCATTGCGGCTGAAATGACGTAGCAACTGGACCGAAGATTGCCACAGCCGCCTCCGGACCGAAGGCCCCCTTCACCAGCACCTCATTGGGAGAGAAGCCCGAAGTCAACTCATTAGAGTTCGGGAACCGGGGACCAACGTGATGAGTCCTCGATGGAAAACATACCCCCCAGGGTTTGACCTATAGGAGAAATGGGGTCCAAATGGCGCAGGACTCTCGGCCAAAGGAGTTCTTCACCAGAAGATAAATCGCAATCCCCTCGGCGCCAAAGTTACTCTCCAAAAAGGAGGCGTTGCTCTCCATTACTGGAGGCCTCGAGGCAGCAAGAAGAAGAGCCTAGTGCCACACTCCTCATGCAAAATATCCTAAATAGGTTAGAGAGGGTAGAAAGACAGGTAGCTCAGAAACCCATTTGGTCTAAGTTTTCGGAAACCTTCAACGGAGATGAATCGCCGTTTACCCGAATAGTAGTCGAAGCACCTTTGCCGAGTGACTTTCGGGTGCCTCGTTTGGAAACCTACGATGGCCAAAGTGACCCCCATGCTCACCTAACCAAATACAGGCGCAGTGTGGTGTTGCATGATGCCAATGATGGCACCTTGTGCAAATGCTTCGAGGTCACCCTCTTTGGACCGACAACGGCATGGTACAATTTGTTAGCCTCCCGAACCATCGTTGGGATCCAAGAGTTGTCTACCGCTTTCACGCAGCAATTCATTGGAAGCAGACTAATGGTGAAGATGCCAGTTCAAATGTTTGACATAGCATAGAAGAATGGAGAAACTATTCGCGGCTATGTCAAAAAGGTTCAATCAAGAAGCCCTAAGCGTGTCGGACTTCAGGCCAGAGATACGTATCCTCGCCATGATACGGGGACTTCGGAGAGACTCACAGTTATTCTACGAATTCTTGAAGGACCCCTCGGACACCCTCGGTGAATTTTACCCAAGGGCAGAGCAACATATGACTGCTGAAGAGCTGAGGATGGGAGGCCCAAAGCTCGACCACGTCCGTACCGAGGGGTCGAGCCAACAAACTCGCTACCCAACCGAATCAGGGGGTCGACCTCGGAAGCTGAGAGGGAAGAAGCCGTTGACTTTTACTCCCTTAAACACCACAAGGATGAACATTCTCATGGCCATGGAAAGGCAGGGAACTCAGATTCAACGACCGAAGGCCATGACCTCGGACAACAAAAAGAACATGAAAAAGTTTTGCCAGTTCCATCGGGATCATGGGCATGATACCGAGGATTGCTTCCAGCTGAGGAAGTACATAGAATCCCTGATAAAGCAGGGCCAACTTCGACGTTACCTGCGGATGCCCTCCCCAAAGGGGAGGAGGGAAGAAGAAAGGAAAGGAGATGATGAGGAATATGACTCCGACATACGTCGGAACCGAAGTCCAAGAAGACATCCACCGCCTTCGGCAGGAATAATACAGACAATCACCACAGGACTACTCTCGGTAGAAAGGAAAAGAAAAGCTAGGGAGATCTCAGTGATGGAATATGGTAACCCATCAAAAAAGCTTATTCGAAAAGATGGGTTTACCGTAATATTCCCTCATGACGACCTTCTTCTGGTCATGGCAAGGATAGGGAGTTGGGACGTCAAAAGAGTACTCCTTGACGATGGTTCTAATGCTGACGTCTTGTTCTCCCATTTGCTGCCGAGTTTGGGTATCCCAAGGGGCGATCTCAAGCCCGTCACTTCTCCTACTTTCAGAGTGGGTTCGTCCGAACTCCTTGTCCTCGGATGGATTGACCTTCCCCTTATGTTAAGAGGAACTTCACTACAGAACAAGGATGAGCTCTTTGCCTCCGCAATGACAAGGTTCATCGTCATAGATGTCCCTTCGTCGTATAATGCCATCCTTGGAAGACAGACGCAAGGAAACCTTCACATTCGCCCAGATGTGAAATACCTGATTGTCACCTTTGCCATAAAGGATGGAGATGCTGAGATCTTCATTGACCAAAAGGAAGTGAGAAAGGTGTTTGTCAAAGCAAGAAAGGCCCTAGTGAAGAGCTGCGCACGGACTACGGGAGCAAAGTCCGTACTCGCAGGAGAGGCAAAGAGGGAAGAAGCAGAAGACCCTGAGAAAATAGAAACAGAAGATATAGAACTTGTTGTTGGGTTTCGGGAGCCAAACAGCGCAGCGGAATTTAACCAAAACCCTCAAGGATCCAAGTGAAACGGGGTAAACCGGGTGTTTGAAAATTTTCATACCTAATTTTCGATTGAGATCTCTCACTCAACTATAGAGTCGAATCACAAAACCTGAACAGTTGACGTGTTCAGGCTCTCTATGGTATCCACACGAGCCTCTCGGGATCACCACGCTTCCACCACGTCCCGGTAGATGCGTTTCTCTTGCGCTCGCAGTGCTAGCTTGTGTCCTCCAAGGAATTGCAAGAGAAGAGTGCGGCTGTCCTTTTGGGAGGCTAGGGCAAGGAGACCTGCGAATTTCTCACTAGAAGTTGTATTTATAGTGAGACTCAACTTCCAGGCCTAATGGGTTTCAAAGCCCTAATCCAATTAGGATTTAATTTCGGGCTTAATAATGGCTCAACTCTTTGGCCCATTATTAATACGAAATTAAAGTGAAACCATAACCCAAATAATTAGCCCATGCACTCTAATGATCCAAATAGCTCTATGTGTGCGACCCAATAGGCTCTTACCACGTTGGCAATGATCATAAATCACATTTATGATCATAAGCAATGAGCGGTGTCTAGCAACACATCATTGCTACCCAAGTGACAAGATTGTCGATGATTCGACTAAACCTTTATGATCATCACCGATATATGCCATTGTCCCTTTGTCCAAGATATCAAGACTAAGCATGAGACATGGAATGTGTCACTCTCGTATAGCCCAATCTTTGGTTTCTTGATTACCGAGTAGACCAACTTAAACTGATGACATTGATATCATATATCAACTCATCCGAGCATGGCCATGCATTTTCTAAGTCTCACTCTATCAAGGGGCCCGAAGATATCACTCCCGTTACATAGGAGGGACAAATCCCATCTTGATCATACAAATCCCTCCGCATGATATGTGACATACCCAATGACCTCCTTCAAGTTCACTCAGTTACGAGCAACAAAGGAAAGTATCAAAGTATGTGACTCACATGTAGGGAACCTTGATGATCTTAGGTCGAAGGACTACATATACCATGATCACTATGAGAATCACTTATGACACTCATATAACGATCCATGTAGTGTTCTCATGGTGGGTCGGTCCAGTACACAAGTTCTCCAACTTGTACCCATATGTAGACTACATATCTCATATTAGTCTCCACATATGCTAGTCGTTATGTATTATTGCAACCCGCTCCACAATAATACTAGACCAGGGACGTTTAAGAATATCATTATTCTAGGGTTACAATTATGTTTGTTAAGTTACGCAGAAACAAAACAACAAACATAATTGCTGGATTAATGCCTTAATAAAATATCATGACTCAATGTGCAAAAATACAATCATCTCATGATTGGCTTTTGGGCACAACACTAACAATCTCCCACTTGCACTAAAGCCAATCATCCATGTATCTAATACCGATGGACCTAGAATGGCTATCATGCTTTTGCTGCGTAAGGGGCTTTGTCAGTGGATCAGCAATGTTGCTATCTGTCGAAGTCCTGCATATCCTTACATCACCCCTCTCGATGATCTCCCTGATGAGATGATAGCGTCGGAGTATGTGTTTGGATCGCTGGTGAGATCGAGGTTCCTTAGCCTGTGCGATTGCTCCATTGTTGTCACAATAGAGCTCTATCGGGTCGGCAATGCTTGGAACCACTCCAAGTTCAGTGATGAACTTCTTGATCCAAACTGCCTCCTTCGCAGCATCAGAGGCGGCAATGTACTCAGATTCTGTTGTAGAGTCAGCTACTGTCTCTTGCTTTGAACTCTTCCAGCTCACAGCACCACCACCAATACAAAACACATAACCAGATTGCGATCTAAAATCATCCTTATCGGATTGGAAGCTTGCATCGGTGTAACCCCTTACAACGAGCTCATCTTCACCTCCAAAGACCAAGAATGCATCCTTAGTCCTTCGTAAGTACTTAAGGATGTTCTTAACAGCTGTCCAGTGACTCTCACCGGGGTTCGATTGGTACCTACTCGTCATGCTCAAAGCATATGAGACATCGGGACGAGTACATATCATGGCATACATGATAGATCCAATTGCTGAGGCATATGGAATCTTACTCATGCGCTCTCTCTCCTCGGGTGTACTCGGACACTGAGATCTAGAAAGAGTGATACCATGTGACATGGGCAAGAATCCTTTCTTGGAATCTTGCATGCTAAACCTCTTTAGCACCTTGTCAATATATGTACTTTGACTTAGGCCAAGAAGCTTTCTAGATCTATCTCTATAGATCCTGATGCCTAACACATAGGCTGCTTCACCCAAGTCCTTCATAGAGAAACATTTCCCTAGCCAAGTCTTCACAGACTGTAGCTCAGGAATGTCATTCCCGATGAGTAGTATGTCATCTACATACAACACCAAGAAGACAATAGCGCTCCCACTAACCTTCTTGTAGACACAAGGTTCATCTTCATTTTTGATAAAACCAAACTCTTTGATTGCATCATCAAAACGAAGATTCCAACTTCGAGAAGCTTGCTTCAGTCCATAAATGGACCTTTGCAACTTGCACACTTTATTGGCATTCTCAGGAGTGACAAAACCCTCAGGTTGTGTCATGTACACATCCTCAAGTAGCTTTCCATTTAGGAATGCAGTTTTGACATCCATTTGCCATATCTCATAATCATAGTGTGCAGCAATAGCAAACAAAATTCGGATGGATTTAAGCATAGCAACTGGTGAAAAAGTTTCATCATAGTCAATACCATGAATTTGCTTGAAACCTTTTGCAACCAATCGTCCCTTAAAGGTAATCACATTACCATCCATGTCAGTTTTCTTCTTGAAAACCCATTTGCACCCTATGGGTTTTACCCCTTCAGGTGGGTCAACCAAAGTCCATACTTGGTTTTCATACATGGATTCCATCTCGGATTTCATGGCCACTAGCCACTTCTCAGAGTCAGGCCCTGACATAGCTTGTTGGTAGGTTGTGGGCTCATCCTGATCCATGAGCATCACATCACCGGTGTGAGTCATGAGAAATCCATATCTCTCAGGCTCACGCCGAATCCTACCAGACCTACGTGGGCTCTGTGCTACAGGAACAGACTCTTGAACCACAACATCTTGTGGTGTCTGTTCAAGTTCCATTTCAGGTTCGATGTCTCCTTGTTGTTCTTGAATTTCTTCAAGTTCTACTTTCCTCCCACTAGTTCCTTTAGAGATAAACTCTTTCTCCAAAAAGACACCAGTTCGAGCAACAAACACTTTTTGCTCAGAAGGATTGTAGAAATAGTAACCCTTTGTTTCTTTGGGATACCCAACAAAAAGGCATTTTTGAGATTTGGGCCCTAGTTTGTCAGAGGATTGATGTTTCACATAAGCATCACAGCCCCAAATCTTCACAAAAGACAAATCGGGACGCCTCCCACACCATATCTCATATGGTGTCTTTTGAACCCATTTAGATGGAACTCAGTTTAGTGTAAAAGCGGCTATCTCTAGAGCATGTCCCCAAAAGGAGTTTGGAAGGTCAGCTTGACTCATCATAGAGCGAACCATGTCTAACAGAGTTCGATTTCTCCTTTCAGATACACCATTCCATTGAGGTGTACCTGGTGGAGTGAGTTGTGATACTATACCACACTCCTTCAGATAGTCAAGGAATTCTCGATCCAAGTACTCTCCACCTCGATCTGATCGAAGCACTTTGATACTCTTCCCGAGTTGATTCTCTACTTCATTCTTGAATTCTTTGAACTTTTCAAAGGATTCTGACTTGTGTCTCATGAGATACACATAGCCATATCTGCTGAAGTCATCAGTGAAAGTAATGAAGTATTGGAAACCTCCTCTAGCTTGTGTGGATATAGGGCCACATACACCACTATGTACGAGTCCTAGTAAGTGATTAGCCCTTTCACTTTGCCCTGTGAATGGGGCATTGGTCATCTTGCCCAACAAACATGACTCACATGTCTCATATGATTCAAAATCAAATGAGTCCAAGAGTCCATCCTTATGGAGCTTGGATATGCGGGTCTCATTTATATGGCCCAAGCGACAGTGCCAGAGATAGGTCGGGTTTGAATCATTTAATCTGACCTTCTTGGTATTCACATTATAGATTGGATCTTCGAGGTCTAGAACATACAACCCATTGCTAAGTTGGCTATCAATGATCATAAATCACATTTATGATCATAAGCAATGAGCGGTGTTTAGCAACACATCATTGCTACCCAAGTGACAAGATTGTCGATGATTCGACTATACCTTTATGATCATCACCGATATATGCCATTGTCCCTTTGTCCAAGATATCAAGACTAAGCACGAGACATGGAATGTGTCACTCTCGCATAGCCCAATCTTTGGTTTCTTGATTACCGAGTAGACTAACTTAAACTGATGACATTGATATCGCATATCAACTCATCCGAGCATGGCCATGCATTTTCTAAGTCTCACTCTATCAAGGGGCCCGAAGATATCGCTCCCGTTACATAGGAGGGACAAATCCCATCTTGATCATACAAATCCCTCCGCATGATATGTGACATACCCAATGACCTCCTTCAAGTTCACTCAGTTACGAGCAACAAAGGAAAGTATCAAAGTATGTGACTCACATGTAGGGAACCTTGATGATCTTAGGTCGAAGGACTACATATACCCTGATCACTATGGGAATCACTTATGACACTCATATAACGATCCATGTAGTGTTCCCATGGTGGGTCGGTCCAGTACACAAGTTCTCCAACTTGTACCCATATGTAAACTACATATCTCATATTAGTCTCCACATATGCTAGTCATTATGTATTATTGCAACCCACTCCACAATAATACTAGACCAGGGACTTTTAAGAATATCATTATTCTAGGGTTACAATTATGTTTGTTAAGTTACGCAGGAACAAAACAACAAACATAATTGCTGGATTAATGCCTTAACAAAATATCATGACTCAATTGTGCAAAAATACAATCATCTCATGATTGGCTTTTGGGCACAACACTAACACTTGTCACAGGCTGAAATACCCGAATAGGGAAAAAAGTGGCCGAAGGTGATAAGGAAAAACTTGTATATTTTCTGTTAATGAACAAAGATCTATTTGCCTACTCACCAAAGGACATGCCTGGGGTAGATCCTCACATAAGTCAGCATAATCTTAAGATACGCCCTGACATGAAGCCCACGCGCCAAAAGAAAAGAAGCTTTTCAGCACATAAGAATAACTTTGTAAAATCCGAAGTCCAACGGTTAATGGAGGCCGGCATAATAAGGGAAGTCAAATACCCCGAATGGCTTAGTAACGTGGTAATTGCCACAAAGGAAGGGAGTAACAGACTCCGAATGTGCATTGACTTCTGAAATGTAAACGATGCTTGTCCTAAAGATTCATATCCACTACCGCCAATAGACCAGTTGGTGGACTCAACCACCGAGTATGGCCTCCTAAGTTTCCTCGACACCTTCAGTGGGTATGACCAAATCAGAATGGACCCCGAAAATGAGGAAAAAACCGCCTTCAGCACCGAAGTTGGTACATACAGCTACATCAGAATGCCCTTCAGGCTTAAGAATGCTGGAGCCACCTACCAGAGGTTAATGAACAGGGTCTTTAACTCCAAAATAAGGAGGAACATGGAAGTCTATGTCGATGATATGATAGTTAAGAGCAAACTGCCTAGTAGTCACATCACGGACTTGGAGTAGACATTCCGCCAGCTGAGGATCTTCAGAATCCATCTCAACCCCGAAAAATGCGTGTTTGGGGTGAACGTGGGTATGTTCCTTGGATTTATGGTGTCAAAAAGAGGTATCAACTGTTAGTGTTATGCCCAAAAGGCCAATCATGAGATGATTGTATTTTTTCACATTGAGTCATGATATTTTATTAAGGCATTAATCTAGCAATTTTGTTTGTTGTTCTATTTCTGCGTAACGTAATAAACATAATCGTAACCCTATAATAACGATATTCTTAAACGTCCCTGGTCTAGTATTATTGTGGAGCGGGTTACAATAATACATAATGACTAGCATATGTGGAGACTAATATGAGATATGTAGTCTGCATATGGGTACAAGTTGGAGAACTTGTGTATTGGACCGACCCACCATGTGAAAAATACAAGGATCGTTATATGAGTGTCATAAGTGATTCTCATAGTGATCATGGTATATGTAGTCCTTTGACCTAAGATCATCAAGGTTCCCTACATGTGAGTCACATACTTTGATACTTTCCTCTGTTGCTCGTAACTGAGTGAACTTGAAGGAGGTCATTGGGTATGTCACATATCATGCGGAGGGATTTGTATGATCAAGATGGGATTTATCCCTCCTATGTAATGGGAGTGATATCTTCGAGCCCCTTGATAGAGTAAGACTTAGAAAAATGCATGGCCATGCTCGGATGAGTTGATATACAATATCAATGTCATCAGTTTAAGTTGGTCTACTCGGTAATCAAGAAACCAAAGATTGGGCTATACGAGAGTGACACATTCCATGTCTCGTGCTTAGTCTTGATATCTTGGACAAAGGGACAATGGCATATATCGGTGATGATCATAAAGGTTTAGTCGAATCATCGACAATCTTGTCACTTGGGTAGCAATGATGTGTTGCTAGACACCGCTCATTGCTTATGATCATAAATGTGATTTATGATCATTGCCAACATGGTAAGAGCCTATTAGGTCACACACATAGAGCTATTTGGATCATTAGAGTGCATGGGCTGATAATTTGGGTTTTGGTTTCACAATAAATTTGTATTAATAATGGGCCCAATAGTTGAGCCATTATTAAGCCCGAAATTAAAGCCTAATTGGATTAGGACTTTGAAACCCATTAGGCCTGGAAGTTGAGTCTCACTATAAATACAATTTTTAAGTGAGAAATTTGCAGGTCTCCTTGCCCTAGCCTCCCAAAAGGACAGCCGCACTCTTCTCTTACAATTCCTTGAAGGACGCAAGCTAGCACTGCGAGCTCAAGAGAAACGTATCTGCCGGGATGCGGCGGAAGCGTGGTGATCCCAAGAGGCTAGTGTGGATACCATAGAGAACTTGAACACGTCAACTGTTCAAGTTTTGTGATTCGACTCTACAGTTGAGTGAGAGATCTCAACCGAAAATTAGGTATGAAAATTTTTGAACACCCGGTTTACCCTATTTTCACTTGGATCCTAGAGGGTTTCAATTAAATTTTGCTGCACTGTTTGGCTCCCGAAACCCAACAGAACGCCAATCCAGAAAAGGTCAAGGCCCTCCTAAGATTCCGAAGTCCCATGACGACAAAGGATGTACAAAGACTCACAGGGAGAATCACGTCCCTCAGCAGATTCATCTCCAGATATGGGGATCACTGCCGACCATTCTTCAAGGTCCTAACTAAGGTGGTAAAAAATGGTGGTGACATCAGGAGCGAGGTACATCCTTGGAACGAAGACTGCCAAAAGGCCTGGGAAACACTTAAGGTCTACCTGACTCGCTTGCCGACACTCTGGCAGCCATGGAAAGGGGAACCCCTCATACTATACCTTGTCGTCACTGAAAAGGTGCTAAGTTCGGTCCTCATGAAGGAAGAGGGAGCAGAGCAATGGCCAATATATTATGTGAGCAAGTCTCTCAATGGTGCCGAAGTCAGGTACCCCTTACTGCAAAAGGCTATTTATGCCCTTATACTTGCAAGCAGAAGGCTACGTCCGTATTTCCAAGGCCACTCCATTATTGTCCGAAGTAACTTGCCTCTTCGAGATATCATGAAGAGGGTAGACCACTCGAGAAGGCTTTCCAAGTGGTCCATAGAGCTCGGCGAGTACGATATCACCTATGGGCCGAGGAAGGCAATAAAAGCTCAAGCCTTGGCGGATTTCATTGCCGAAGTACCCATTGCCGAAGAAAGTCAACTAGACCTCGGGAAAAATGAACTGGAGTGGACTCTGTTTGTAGATGGGGCCTCCGGCTCTGAGCACCAGGGAGCTGGAGTAATCATTCGCGGTCCCGAGGGTATGGAGGTCATGAAAGCCATCAAATTCGGGTTTAACGTCACCAACAATATGGCAGAATATGAAGCTCTCATAGCAGGGTTACGCCTTGCTAGAAGAATTGGTGTGAGAAACCTGAAGGCCCACAGCGATTCTCAGCTAGTGGTCCGACAGATGGCAGGGGACTATACCGCGAAGGACCCAACTTTGGCAAAATATCACGAGCTCGTATCAAAGCTCATTCAGGAGTTCGACACAGTGCACATTGAGAACGTGCCTCGCCGAGACAATGCTGAAGCAGATAGTCTGGCCAAATCAAGAAAGTCCACTGAAGTATTGAGCCACCCGAGCATAGCAATAATGAGCATAGCAACCTCGGAAAAAGGATGGAAAAATCCCATAAAGAGGTATCTTACAACCTCGAAGCTTCCCGATGACCCTCGCGAAGCAGCAAAAGTGCGAAGATGCTCCGGACGATATTTCCTAATCGGGGAAGAATTGTACCGACAGGGGTATGCAAGTCCGCTACAAAGGTGTGTCAGCGAAGAGGACACTGAGACAGTCCTCGAAGAAGTCCACGAGGGGGCTTGTGGTTCCCACATTGGAACTGACGCCTTGGCAGGAGTAATACTCCGCCAGGGGTACTTCTGGCCCACCCTAAGAAAGGACGTGAGGCAGTTTGTCCAGAAATGTGATAATTGCCAAAGACACGCCAACGTCCAGAGGTTACCCTCGGAATTGATAACCTCGGCTAACTACCCTTTCCCTTTGTAGTATGGGGCATTGACCTCATCGGCCCACTCCCGACTACACCTGGAGGAGTGAAGTTCTGCATGGTCGCAGTGGATTACTTCACTAAATGGGTCGAGGCAGAGCCCCTGGCAACCATTTCGGCAAAGGACATACAAAAATTCATCTGGAAGAACATTGTGTGCAGATTCAGCATACCGAGGGTGATAGTGGCCAGCAATGATTCCCAGTTTATTGACAAAGGATTCCAAGAATTCATCACCGACCTCGGGATAAAAATGTACTCCACCCCGATAGCTCATCCTCAGAGCAACGGACAGGTAGAGGTATCTAACAGAACCATAAAAGATGGTCTGAAAAAAAGATTGAGGGAAGCAAAGGGAAAATGGCCAGGGGAACTTCCTAGTGTGCTATGAAGCTATCGGACAACACCCCAAAGGGCCACGGGTGAGACACCTTTCTCGCTCGTCTTTGGCACAGAGGCCATTAAGTCCAGCCATCGGTCAGGATACAAGTGTTCGACGAGTGTTGACACCCAATTTTGTCCGGCCATTAACTTTTTGTTAAGTTTTAGATTAGGAAAATTAGTTTTGGGGCCATTTTCATTTTTAGGGATTATTTGGTCATTTGTCAGGAGTTTTGGTCATTTTTTTCATTTCAGGGTTTTGCATAATGAGTGGGTCTAGTCACATTTAGGTTGCATTATTATTTTGGTCTATAAATCTTTAGGAGTTTTAAATGATCATATAGGGTAAAAATATGAACTAATTTAGTGTAGGCACTAATTTGGAGTCCAAAAAGTTTTGTAGGGTCAATTTGGGCAAAAAGGAAAGTTTGGGAGGAAATTGGGGATTTTTAGAAAGTTTTAAGCAAAATTTGAAAGTTTGGGATTAATCTGTCAAAATTGAAAAATTTGAGGTAAATCTGTCAAAAATTGAAAGTTTGCGAAAAATCTGACGAAATCCTGAAATTCTAGGAAAATCTGGTAATTTTGGCAAAGTTTTGGGCTTAATTAACAGATTAAAGAAGTATCGAGTGAAATTGAAAATTCGAATAGAGTTTGGGGCAAAAGAGCAACATAAGAGGTTTTCTGGACTTGAATTAGTATTTTGACGAAAACTCTTTAAAATTGAATTTGGATCAATTTTAAACTTGGAAAACCTAGTTAATCTCGCCTAAAACTTCCTAGTATAATTTGGGTCACTATTGAAATGAAAGGGGAGAAAAATCCAAGCCCTAATCTCCTAACTCGAAAAAGAGAAAACTGCCGGCTCAAGTCCCTATTTTCTCGCTACTTCTCTACTAGAAACCCTAGCTTCTTCCCTGAGCCACCGCCACCCCTGGTGCACCCCTTTGCAGTCCGACGCCTTCAATCTCTCCAACCTGCCTCCGTCATGTCGCCCGCCAGTCGCCCCAACTCTCTCTCTCGACGACCTGCATCCGTCCTCCCCGTTCACCACTAGGCGCTTCCCTACTCCCCCCGTCGTCATCCACGGGCTCGTCCTCCAATCTCCGTCGCTCCTCCGTCGTCGGTGAACGCAAAATCAGAGAGAGATCCATTTCAAACCTGCCAACCGACCCGTTTGACCCATCACTTTCACTTTTTTCGGTATAACCCTCATCTAGCCCTTCTAATTTTCTGTTTCGTTCATACAAGTCACTGACTCACTTCTTTTTGCAGATTAGTCATTGACAGGAAGTTTTTTTTTTCATTGTTTTTTTTCCTTTGTTTGTCCTTTGTTTGTTTTGGCCCTCCATTAAATTTAGCCATTAAACCCACATAGGAATATGACCTAGAATGTCTGTTTATTAATATATTTATCTTTTTTTATTTTATTTTTTTTTATTTTTTTATTATTTTGGCATAATGTGATTTTCTTTATCTATTTAAGGCTTACAAAGCATCCAAAGTTTAATAACACGTAGCAAATTTTCAAGGATTCGTTCTTGGTGATTTGATAAAATCCCGAGACGGATTATTCGTTCGAATCCGATTGGTCTGATAAGATTCACGGTTTTGAACAAGATGTTCCTTTCAAATTCTTGGTGGATTTGATAAAGTTTCGAGATTTCAAGGACGTCTATGATTCCATATCCAGTTGGTCTGATAAGATTAACGGTTTGGAATTAAATTGAAAATTAAACATAATTAAATAAAGTTCATAAAAATTATCTCAATCAAAGATTAGGTCAAGAAATAAATGGTTAGGAAAGGATAAAACTGAACCCCATGGTACCAATTTCAGGGCGCTTTAATAAGGTTATTTTAGCGTAACCGACTCACGATCTTAGAATCTCTCGCAGACCATTTTTCAGGTATCCAATCGACCTAGGTAAACTGATTGGTGGCAACTCCTACAAATCATGTTGCTACAATGAGGAAGGGAATGACCTCGGATTAAGAACTAAGCTCGACCTAATTGATGAACACAGAGAAGTGGCTGAACTTGTAAGAAAAGCCTTTCAGCAAAGAGTGGTTATGGCTGCAAACTTGCGCGTTAGGCAAAAAGGAATCAGGAAGGGAGACTTCGTTCTCCGAAAGGTTGAGTTTGAACCCCGCAGACCGTCTCACGAGGTACTTCGGGCAAACTAGGAAGGGCCTTATTTGGTCCTTGACGAGGTTCGGAAAGGAGTCTATAAACTCGGCAATACCGAAGGTGGAGAACTGAAAAATACATGGCATTCGGATGCCTTGAAGAAATTCTACGCTTAGAATCTTGTTAGGAAATTGTACAGTTAGAAATTTTTCTAAGTACAGAAAATTTTCTGGAAAAATAACTCCACCTAAGAAATCTTGCCGAGCAAGGTGCAAGTAAGTACTTGTGAAAATCACAAATTTGCTCCGAAGTTGGTCGGGTCATTTTCCCCAAAAAGTGCATCGACCGAACACGGCTGATGAAAATAGGCCAAACATTGCCAAAAAAGGTATTCGCCAAAGCTAGCATTTTCCCGAAGACGGTCGATAAAAAGAGCGAAAAATATCTTCCCAAGGGTCCTAGACTGAAAGTGGTCAAGACAACCCTTGGAAACGAAAATTATTGCTTAGGGACTTAGCCAAATTTTAAAGGAAGGAAAAATGTCATTGAGAAGGCCTTATTACAAGGAGGAGATTACAAGAAGAAGATTACAAAGAAAAAGAAGAAGACAAAGTAAAGCCCTAGAC